>PVIC010038025.1:0-17798 GCA_004025085.1 Thryonomys swinderianus | reverse complement strand
TTCTTTCTTTCTTTCTTTCTTTCTTTCTTTCTTTCTTTCTTTCTTTCTTTCTTTCTTTCTTTCTTTCTTTCTCTTTCAGCTTGAGTCATGGGAGACTTGCTCTGAACTCAAACACCCATTTCCAGTGAACTCTACCAAGGGCAGACGCTTGTTATTCAACGTGCCTACTACCTCCGTAGTTGAGAAGGGAAGATTTCCCAGAAGAGCGGTGATCTGAGAAGACAAAACAATCATCTCATGCGTTAAGTTCCCAGAGTTGTCTTCAAATTTCAAAAATAGGGTGAGTTATACACCAGAAATGTATTATTACATAGTTCTGGAGCCTGGAAGTCTATGATCAAGGTGTTGGCAGAGCTGGGGCTGAGAGGGCTGACAATTTATTCCAGGCTTCTCTTCTTGCTTTTGGCAACTTCTAGACTTCCTTGACTTCCATTTCCCCCGTTTCTGCCTTCATTTCACATATACCCCCCCTCCTTTGTACAAATTTCCCTTTTATACAAGAATCAGTCATTTAGATTAAGGGTCTATTATGATTTCGTCTTAATGGAATTAATTTTTTTTAACTTTTGGCAAAGCCAGGGATTGAATCTATGCTGGTCAAAAGTTCTACCAGAGAGCTACAAGCTCAGTACTTTATTAAACTTTATTTTGAAAGAGATTCTCACTAAGGTACTGAAGCTAGTCCTAGACATTGGGTGCTCCCATCTTAGCTGTCTGAGTAGGAGTAGTTAGGACAAGATGTGTATCCCATGCTCAGTTTACACAACTACTTATGTCTGCAGCTACTCTCTTCCCAAGTAAGTTCACATCCTGGGTTCTGAGGTTGAGTTTTGACATGTAAGTGTGGGTGGGATGACTCTGTTCAAGCCACACCCTTTGCTACAGGCAGTGCCTTCTACACTGGGTATCAGAGACCAAAGAATGGGAGCAGGAGGTAAGGAAAAAGAGTTATACACCTGGAATTATTAATCACTTCAGATTTTATCTTACAAGAAAGAAAAACAGTAATAAAACTGCACCCACAGAAAGAAATGGAGAATGTTTTTGAACTCATGATCAGCCATGGGGAATTACGGAGCAGCACAGGGTCTAATGGCTCCCTGGACACAACCACCTGTACATCCTGCCCCGTCTCACGCCCGCCCCCACCCCAGGCTCACCTTTGTGTATTTCTGCATTCCTCGGCTTGGGATTGGAATCAGGTGGCATCAGTGGAAACCAGCAGAGCCAAGAGCCCAGGTTCTTGTGTCATCCAGGGACTTGAAAGAGAGGGAGAGAGAGGGTTTGGGGAGAGGAAAAAACTTGGGGATCACATCCAGCTTCCTTCCTACCTCCTTGGGGTGCAAAGGGGCCTTGATATTTTTCATCCAACTGTAACAATAAACCTGTGCCCATTTCCTGTCTTGGCCTCTAGAGAGCTGGAGCCCTACAGATGCCCTCTGCCACCTTGAACATCGGAGAGCATCAGAAGTACAGCAGGTGGCCGTGAGCCCCAGCTCCGTGCACTGGTCATCGCCAGAGGTCCGAGGAAGTTTCTGCTGCAGCAGGGCCAGCCTCTGCGTCCCTGCAGGGGCCTGCTGTGACCCTGAGTCCGCTGCAAGGCAGCCCTTTCCATTGACAGATTTTCATCAAAGAGACCAACGAGCTCCCCAGTTGAGCTAAATCAAGTACCTGAAATTGCCATAAGTTGGCAGGACTAAAACTTACTGACAAGGCTGAGTGAGTAAAAACTGAAAACTTATCATTTTGACATCTACTGGTTTTATGTATTTAGCTTTGGAATCAGCTGAGCACAACCATTTAATTTACACAATGAAACAAAAGATTGTACAATTGACGCTGTTTCCATTTTACAGACAAGAAGACTGAGACCCAATAAAGTTAAGAAACTTGGACTCGAAACCACATCTGAGTGAACTGTATGGCTTTAAAGTTTTATCTCAATAAACCTGCTACAAGATGAAATTAAATGAGTCTGCTCCATAACAAAGCCCACACCATGTAGGAAAACATCCTGCTTAAGTCAGGCTGTTGCTCTAGAGAGAAATGGGTTATTTCAGGTTACAGTTTTTGCATTTTAAAAGAGAATGTGATTTATTAATTTTCTTTTGGAAAAGTTCCAAGGCCAGGCCTGCCAAAACAAACTGATGAAAGTTCTGCCTTTGTATAGCGTGAGGGATGAGTCTTCCATAGAGAGCTGTGCTGTCTGCTCAGGGAGCAAAGGCCAGATTGAAGTGTTCTTTGCTTATGACAGAAAGAGGAAAAATTCACAGTTATTATGGGCAATAACTTGGATCAGAGATGGTGAACCTTTCAGAGCTTCAATGATAAGGAAGAGATCACTGCAGCATGAGTGTCATAGGCTCGCCACCACCAATTCTTCACTTTTCAAAATCATGTTTTGAGTGATTTTGATAAAATGTTCTTTTAATCCCTTGTTTTAAGGTATGGTTACTTCTCTGAAGAAAAATCCATACTGCTTCCATGTGCCCCTAAAAAAGAAGTGAATTACCACATGGTAAGATTCATTTAAAAATCATATTGTTTTGCAAGTCTCCTTTAAATTCACAGGCATGATTGGCCCCTTTGTTCTATAATTTATGATAGCATATTCAAATTGTGTCTCATTTTATAACATAGTCACTTAGGAAAGTAACTTGACCTGAAATGTCCAAGTGGATATTTACTGAGACGACCAGTTTCAAAGTCTATCAAGAGTCCTATTCACAAGCCACAGGAGAATGAAGACAATGTTTTAAAGTCCTTTCACGATCTAAGATGATGCGATAAGCAAAATAATATACCAACTGTCAAAGCCAAATCATACATTGGGATGAAATCAGTCACATACACAATAGATTCCTTTCTCTTGAAAGCCACAGTCTGGACACATTTCAGTAACTTTCTTCTCTCAGCACAAGCAGCAACCACAGAGAAACAATGAGGTCTGCAGTTCTGCACTGGGGCTCTTTCAAAACGCTGACTCGCTGCCACGGAAGGTGGCCCAGGGCACGGAGCAAAGTGAAACAATTCAAGTTGCACAATAGTGTGTACAGCGTGAAACCATTCACAAGGCAGAAAGAGATTTGATAGGATGTGCGTGTTCTGGCTTGATGCAGTGCCACATTATATTACAGAGGATGACAGTTCTAAAAAGAGGCAAAAGGTGATTCGAACATCAGAATTTATTTTGCTTTACTATTTAAACTATGTGCTTTCACTGTACAAACCCATATGTTAATGTGGAAAAGTGGGACCTGTGTTCTTCTCACTCTGAACTTTCTCTTAGGTGCCATGTTCTTTGTTGATCTTCCACCTTCTTTCTGTCATAGACTTTTTCCTCTGGTAGAAAACACAATAAATATACTGGCTGGTGGCATCAGTGGAATTAGTGATCAGTTCCAGCATCAAATCAAAAAATAGGTATTTCCAATGAAAAATTTCAAATATATTAAAAGTAGTACTCGATTTTTACTAGAATAAAAGGTTTTGAAAATGTTGGCAAAGGGTCAGTGTAGGCTGCAGCAGGTCTATAAGCAAATATCTGCTGGCTGTGCTGCCTGACTTGCGGTGCTCCCTCTGCTGCTGTCCGGTTTCCAAAGTGGGACAGGCACACGGCACAGCCTCCTCTCCAAACCGGACACAGAAAACAAGGCCCAGAAATGCAGCCTTCTTACCACATTTCTGTCGTTAAAGAGCTCTGTGTCCATTCTCATCTGGGGCCTTCACAATGGGAAGACTAATCTGGTTATTTCGGTACACAGGACTTTCTGATTTGGAGAAGGCAGGAGCGTAAGTGTCAGCAGCAGAGAGGAATTTGAAGATGCTGCTGTGCGGGCTGTGAAGCTGGAGGAAGAAGACCACCCGTTAAGGAACACAGACAGGCCCTTAGAAGCTGGAAAAGGCTAGGACAGGCTTTCTGTCTACCGACTTTAGAAGGAATGTCTGCCAGCTTTATTCTAGTCCAGTGCAATTTGTGTTTGACTTTTGACCTTTAGAACTATGACATGATACATTCGTGCTATTATTATTATTATTATTTTTTTTGAGACAGGGTCTCGCTTTGTAGTTCAGGCTGGCCTTGAGCTCACTATGGTGCCCAGGCAAGCTGCTGCGAACTCAGCAATCCTCCTGTCTCTGCCTCCCGAGTGCTGGGATTACAGGCGTAAGCCACCATGCCCGGCATTTCGTGCTATTATTTTAAATCACTGTGTTTCTGGTAATTTGATACTAGCAATGGGAAAATAATAAAAGATCTTAATTGTCACCTGCTTTTGTTTTCTGTTCTACTAAAGATTGAGCTCAGGGGGCCAGAGATTTAGCTCAGTGGTTCCAGTGCCTGTCTCATGAACGCAAGGTCCTGAGTTTGATCCTGGTAACCACATACAATGCTGGGCGTGGTGACTCACGCCCACCAGCCATCAATACCACATACCACAGTGCTGGGCGTGGTGGCTCACGCCTGTAATCCCAGCACTCGGGAGGCAGAAGCGGGAGGATTGCTGAGTTCCAGGCTTGCCTGAGCTACATAGTGAGCTCAGGGCCAACCTGAACTACAAAGCGAGACCCTGTCTCAAAAAAAAAAGATTGAGCTCAGGGCATTCTATCACTGAGTATATATCTCCAGTGCCCCCCACCTCTCTGTCTGTCTGTCTGTCTGTCTGTGTGTCTCTCTCTTTCTCTGTCTCCTTTCTTTATTGTTACTGGGAATTGAACCTAGGGGTACTGTACCACTAAGCTACAGCCCATCTCTTTTTATGTTGTATTTTGAGACAGGATCTTGCCAAACCATTCCTGCTGGCCTCAAGTTTGAGATCCTCCTGCCTCAGCCTCCTGAGTACCTAGGATTACAGGTATGTATCTGCATCCCAGGCAATTATCATCTCTTAGAGAAAACTTTTCATACCCTAAAAAACGATCTCTTATCACTATTTTCCACTTTATCTACCTTATAGTATTTATCAATATCTGATACAATTATTATACAATTAGCCCAAACTATAAAAGTTTCTTTCCATTAGAATACCAACTCCTTAGAGGCCACAGGAACTCTGTCTTGCTCACCACTCAAGCACTTAGAGGAATGTTCAGGCTATAGTAGATACCCATGAAAATAGAAATGCTCTTTCCTTTTCAGTTATTTCCCACCCCTTCCCTGCTTTTTTCTCCAGAATGTATCTATAGGGAGAAAAAAAAAACTATTTTAACTTTAAATTTTTATGGCAAATCAGAAATTTTGGAGTCACTTTCCAACAGTGGGTTGAGTTGAGAGTAATCCTGACACCCTCACCTTTCCTGGGCACTTTGCTTACTTTTCCTCCCAAGGCTGGGAATGAGTCAGACCCGACCAGTGACTCTGAATACCGTCCGATTGTTCAAGCAAAGAAGGAGCTGAAATTCTGAGATGTGACCCTCCGATAAGTTTGCTGAGGAATACGACCTGGGCCTGAGTTCAGTCTGGCTCCTGATGCTATCGTTCATCTATACTCCTCTGGGGGGCTTATACAGCAGAAGAGATGGAGTGTGTGTGGACGCTGCAGACCCGTCCAGCCTCATGCTAACCCAGCTTCTCCAAGCAAGGGATGTTCCAGGCTCCCCGGAGTCCTGGCTGCTCCTTTAAAACCCTGCACTGCCTCTCCTTGTTGGCCTGCTCCTTGTGCTCCGGGGCAGGAGCATCTGTTGCCTTCTTTTCTCTCTGAGAAACTTGGTCTTCCTTCAGAGGGCAGTTCTCCTCTGTCCTCCATGCCTCTCTGGGTGGCCTTACCTTACTGACACAGCGAGGGAAACTTTGGGATCACCTGTCTGAAGGCAGGAACCCTGTCTTTCATATGCTCCAATACTCAATGCTTAGCACCTTTACTGGAACGAGGACTCTCTACCCTATGTTAAACTTGGCCAAGACAATGCGTTATTCTTTCCTAATGGTTAGTGGCCAACAGGTGCACCACATGCATGTTTAATGATTATACTTAAATTAAATGACATGGGTGACAGAGGCTGCTTGCTCTGCCCTAGTGTGATATTTTTAGCTTATAAGATTTTTAGTTAGGCATTTAGCTATCTAGAGTATTTCTCAGCTTTATGGTTGCATGTGGTCAAATGACCAAATTATGACCAATGAAATATAAATGTATGTGTATTGTGGCAACTTCTGGAAGCCTTTTCAGGAGATGAATGTGTTCTTTGAATCTCTTCGGGTTCTTTCTCTCATTCTGCTATTGGAGCACAGATACCTCTGTTCATGTAGCATAAGAATCCCAGTGAGGTTACCGACAAGGGGACACTGTTACCACTCCAGGCTGGGGACTAAAAGAGGAGGTGATTGCTGGTGTCTGAAAGATTGTATGTAAAGCACCACTCATCAGGAGCAATAACTTTCCATAGAAGGAATTACCTGAGGCTACAGGGAGGGAGCTATGGAAATAAATGTCTGACCTCACTCTCCTCTATTCTCTCCATAAACAGAAAAGAGCAGGTGAGAGAGACCATTCATATGAGCCTTGGAGGCAGCTCCCAGGAAACAGCAGGTGGAGAAGGACGCAGATTGATTCCGCTTGCTACATAGAAAACATTCAGCACACTTGCTTTCTCATTTTAAAAATAAAAGAATTAAATATTATCTCCACTGTTCTTTCTTCTGTAATATTCAGAATGGATTGCTGGCATTAATTGATTTTGTTTTCTCCCATCTCTTGGCACTCACTGTCAGTCGTTTCAGAGTATCAACAGACCAACATTTCCAACACAAATCTTAACTTGTGAAAGAGATACAGCTAGAGCAGTAGGTCACATTGAAGAGTTTCAAAATGACTGTGTGTGCGCGAACAATAGATTTTATGACAATATAACACTGCAAAATCGTGATGAGGAACTGTTGTAATAAATGACACTGGATCAATTGTATACTTACATGGAAAAAGTATGTCTTAACCTGCATCTCATACACAATTCTATATGTATTGAATATGGAAAACAACCCCCTAAACCAGTGAAGGTTCTGAAAGAAAACAGAATATCTTAAGTATGTAACTATAGGGCAAAAAAATGAACATGACTTGAATAAAGCTTCATAACTGAAGCTTAGGCAAATGGCTGATGAACCTAAGATAAGAGATCTAACTTCCTTGCTTATTACATAATGACAGACATCACCAAGACTGGAAATGACAAGTAGTGGTGAGGAGCAATCGGAGCTCTCATGCTCTGCTATCAAGCATGCAGATGGGTATGGCCACTTCACAAAGCTATTTGAATATTTGCTACAGCTGATTAAATTTAAAAAAAAAACCCTATGGCCCAGAGCAGGTAGGTAGGGTCATTTACTAGGTAACAGTGTTTTAGTGAATAATAGACCACATTTCAACTTGTGGTCTCAGGAGATATTAATGGACTGAAAATTTACTATTCCCTAGCAGTGGAAGAGATATCAGAACACCATAATACAACACATTATTGTTTGTGGTGATGGAGGTTTAAACAAACCTGTTGCTCTGAGTCATATAAAAGCCTAACAAATACATTTTTGTATAGTATGATACTTGATAGTAAATGTAAGCTATGTTTTTACTCTGCAATACTTTTTGCTATTATTTTAGAGTGTATGCCTTCTATTTATTAAAACTTTTGCTGTATACCAGGTTAGCCCACTGCAGCCTCATACAGCTCTGATTTACCATGTGTGTTGACTGCATCAAGAGACCATGTCTTGTGCTTTGTCTACACCCCTGGGGTCTGATGTTCATACACTGACACATTAGGTGCTTTCTCAGAGCATAGCTCCACTGTTAACAATATGGGGCAGCTATGAGGACCAGATGACTTTTTGTTTCTTGCTTTGGAACATGTTTCTATCAATGTGGTCAGTTGATGAAAGCACTTTAAACTCTACTCTGATTTGTTCCTGTTCCCTGTGAATAGAAACTTAGAAAAGTATTGTCTTCAATATCTCTGTGGAACCTTGAATGGTTCAATAAATTACTGTTGAGGAAAAAAATGTTATTTAATATACTCTTGTTTTTTTTTTTTCTTCAAAAAAGCAATGTTAGGAACCCGAATATGAGCCCTTCCCTATTCAATACTAATATGATGATCAACACATCCGTTTTGCCATGAAAGAATCAACAACTGGACATTTTCAGACAGGGCTCTTTGAACAGGTGTTTAAAACCGAAAGGCTTCTAAAGTCATTTGCAAAACCAAATTTTACTGAAGCCTGGATCCCTGGACATTGTAACCAGAATCATATGCAATGAGATCACTTTCTTTTGCTCACATTTCAGTCTGATAAGGAAATAAATCTATTTGACAAAACAAAGAATTGCCTCAGACAAAAATATGTTTAAAAAGGCAGCATTATTCTCAATTCCAAATGCCTAAGAGGAAAATGATATGAGCTTTAAAAGAAAGAGTTCTCTGTCTCAAAAAAAAATGATTAATGTTTTACATACCCTCTCAGCAATTAGAGCATTTGCTAAGCAAATTTCAACTACTTCCAACAAATATGTTAGGTGTTTTCCCAGAAAGACCATCAAAATAGAGTAATAATGGAAAAAAAAATAATGAAAACCAAATGTTTTAGTCACTTCCATTTTTGCTGTGACAAGATACAGAACATCCGAAATTTAAAGGAGGGAGGTTTATTTTGGTTCACATTTTCATTCTAGGTCCGCCGGCTGCAAAGAAGAAATAGCACGCAAGAGGGCATGCCAGAGAAAAAGCTGCCCACGTCATGGCGGCCAGGAAGCAAAGCAAGACAGGAGGAGGCAAGGATGGAGACCCACCCTTCCGGTCAGCCTCAGGGCTCTGCCTATTCCGGCCAGGCCCCACTTCCTAACAGCACATTTAGCTGTAGTCCTCCCATGACCCAAAAGCCTCACCTCTGAGTGTGTGATGGTTGTAGACATGAGTCTTAGTCTGAACCATTACACCAAATACCCCAGATAGTGCCATTATTGAAATATAGAGGCAAGAGGTACTTTCACCTTAAAAATCTGTCCACACCAAAAAGCAACTGAACTTCACTCTTACCTCATTGTTCCAGTGGCCAAGACTGAGGTGAAATTTAATACAGTACTTATCTCTGATTTTAAAAAAGAAAGGAAAACAGGAAAGAAGGGAAACAGGAGGTGCTAATATAACATGAGAGAAATGTTCCTAGCACCTTATAAGAAATTAGGCGGGATTATTGATTTCGATAATCAAGAAATCATGGCTTTCAAAGGCACGGTGTAACACAGGAGCTGCTGGCAATTCAATCTGGCTCGAAAGCAGTTGTGCTGTGGCCAAGGGGAGCGGCGGGTGTGCGTGGCGGGCGTTCCCGTGGGCACACTGCTCTGAGCCAGAGTCGGAGTAACCGGCAGCATCTGTCTGGGCGGTGTCTCATGAGCACGCAGCCTCTTCGCCTGTCCCTGGCGTCCCCAGAGGGCAGCACGTTCGTGTTCACATGAGCAGCCCTTGCAGCTCCCATAGGATACTGACCCTCAGCTTCTCTCCTACTATAGCTCCCTGTGGCGATATTTATGTAGGGCCACAACAGGTCCGTTCCCACCAGGCCGAAGGCTGTCATTTTTAGCCACAAACATGGTGGCCTCCACTGCAGCAGCTTTGTCACTGATCTCCCTCTCTCCTGCACCCACCAAATACGATGCTCAGACTGGACTAGGGTGACTAGTTCACCCACCCATTCTGTGTGCCAGCTCCCTCTAACCCCACATCAGCCAGCAGACACCACAACAACCCCCTGCGCTCTCCTCTAGGCCATCCGACAGCTGCCGCCCTGTGCTACCATCACTGACCTTCTTACTTCCTTACAGGATCCTGTCCTTGAGACCCCGCTGCAGGGCATTAGGCCAGAAATGTACACAGTTTGTCATTTTCCCTCTCTGACATGGGCCTGTTACCCTGAACCAAGCTTGTATGTCAGACTTTATTTCCCGAAAATTGTTTCCCAAGAAGGTGGACAATCTCCCAGGTAGGCCCAGACAGGAGAATGTAGGAAGAACATGGCTTGAACCAGAGCAGAGACACCAGCCATATCAGTATGTCCCTAGTACAGTATGTTCATCTCAAGTGTTTATGCCTACTGCTTAGATCTTGTCAGAAGCTAGACTGCTCCAGGAAACACACCCTCCCCCAATATCTAGTGAGGCACCTTCATTTAAATAGCAATAGTAACAGTCACTTAATACAGGTTTCATGCTGGGCACTTGAGATATTATTTCTAATTTGCACAATTCTGCAAGGGAAGTACTACTATCCAAATTTTAAGTATCAGAAGCAAAACCAGATCAGTGGGAATCAAGCCTCACTTGTCCCAATGAAACAGTTTGGCATTACATAAGCCTTGGTGTCAGAACCTTCCTAAAAAGAGCACTCTTAAGACACATTCAAATTTTTTCACTGACAATTTAAAAAACAGTATTTTGAGTTCCGGCATATAGACTATAGCCAGCCTTCCTATCTTTGGTCTCTAATTTCATAGTTTCATCATTTTGAAAATCTAAGGCTGTTTCTCACTCCTCTAACTAGGAGAACATTCCAGGGGTTGATCAGATCAAATTCCTTCCATCTCCATTGATCATTCTTGTAGAAACTCCCGAGCCTACTCAGGCCAAGGTGGGCCTCTTGTGATTCAAAATGTCCTGTTAGCAGCCCTATTAAAGCCCTTTCCCTAAGACCCACAGGTCTTGCAAGTATCTTTCTTTCCCTTTTCCCCACAACCCACCCCACCCCATACACAGCAGAAAGGAACATGGGACCCTCTTCCTATCATGGGATTGATTGGCTCAATTTAGCAACCAGTGCCACACTTGATCCAAACTGAGTCCTAGCACATTTCTAGGAATGCTGGGATATTATCTTTGTGCGCGGGGGGGGGGGGGGGGGGGGGGGGGGGGGGGTGGGGGGGGTGGGGGGGGCTGGGGCTGGATCCAAACAAAGAAACACGTGTAGCTCGGAACTGACTGTGTCCATTTTGAGACCACATGGGGAGCCAGCCTCAGAATAAAGCTGACTCTCTAGAATGCAACTGGAGCAGTGGAACAGAGCCCCAGAGGCTCAGCAGCTGAGAATGAGCTTGTCTGAAGCAAAGCCCGCTTGGCAGGGATTGGCCATGTGTGCTAATAGGCTTTCTTCCTTGTTCAGGTTGGCTGGAAGCAGATTTTCTGCTGCTGGTGTTGACCAAGAATAAGTTCATACAAAAAAAGATAGATTAATTGTGAGCTAATTAGGTTTCCAATCCAAAAAACCTCAGATTCAAATAATCTTGAAAGAGTGCTCAGATTTTTTACAAAATGGCAGCTCTACTCATAGCTTTAAAGCACAAGTCAGGTCGGGGGAAAAGGGTAGAAATTGTCAACCAGGTGTCAGTTTAATACTGACAGTTAAGTTGTTTTTTAAGAAAGGCAATGGGTGCAGTCTGAGTCTGTGGGGAGCTCGGGAGGAGGGGTCTGCTGCACAGAAGGGCTGAGAGGTTCACACGTACTATTTCAGGAAACTGAGGTTTGGCATAGTCCAAAGGTCAGCTCGAGTCAGAGGGCTGATGTGTCTGTGGCCCAATCAGATAGAACTGCAGCTGCAGAGGGATCAGACAACCAATTGGACTCTCAATGCTTTCTTAAGTACCCAAGTTAGTGTTATTCCTCCCTTTTTCCTTTATAGTTTTGATATAAGCACCTTACGTGTACATTTTACATAAATAGTCAAGTATTTAATCCCGTAGATCAAAGATGGTGAACCTATGGCATGTGGGCTACAGTGGGCAGTTTGCTCTGAAAGGTTTGCCATCACTAATCTAGGTTATGAGCTCCTCGATCCCTGAAAGCAAAGTGGTTGCATGAGTATATGCATGAATGGTGAAAGAAATAACGAAAGAGAGACTCATGTTTTATGTATGTTCAGTACATGCTTAAGGAAATTGCCTTTTAACTTTTCATTTCTCTTCCCGATTCCTAGACATTTATCAGTCAAAGAGCCAGGATTCCTGAGCCATCAGCAGCACCAAAATCCATGGAAAGGAATAGTGCTTATCTTGGTAGTAAGGGGGCTAGCTCCAGCAGAGCATACTACATCAGCAGAGCAAGGAACAGCCTCAAGATGAATCTACTCCTCTTGTCACACAACTAAGAGACAAAGAAATTTTGAATTAGGATCTTACAAATTTTTGAATCCTGTGAATCAGTATTTTCCAACAAAGCTCTTTGGAAACAGTTGTCTGCAGGAGCGCTCTGCAGGGGTTTACCCTTGACTCCCCGCTCAGGTGGACTAAAGGCCTCAGCCTCCGCTCAACCCACAAATGACATTATAGGGGTGAGATGGCAACCGTGGTCTAAGTAAGAAAGGTCTCTGCATTTCTTTTCCAGTATGGCTGCATGAAGGTTGAATGTGTGCATGTTTTCAGGTGTGCTTGCACACATTCATCCCTTCAAGGAATCTTTTCCCATAAGGATCTCAAAGGAAAGAATTGAAGTTGTCACTGAACTCCTGGAGGAAAAAAAACATGTGGACAACTAGCCTCTGATCCACTTCCCCTGGTTTTGCCTGTCTTGGCCTTTCCCCCCCCCAAACTCTGCTCTGATACATACATACACGTACACACATACTCTGTCCTCGGCCTCTTGTTCTCATAGCCTGAAAGGTAAAGGCAGGAGGCACTGAGGCAATAGCACTGTGTGCACTATGGAGTCAGCAAACAGAAAAGGAGTGCTTTCAGAGAACAGTAGGGAAGGTAGGATAGGTAGTAGAAAGCATTGCTCCAGGAGCTGGGTTCAAGGCCTGATTCTGGCATTATTTTGAGTCATGGGGAGTCTTATGCTTCTCTGGACATTGAAGTCTTCATGAGCAAAATAGGGAGTTTCTAAATAACAAAGTGCAACACCCTGGCTGTCACCACCTGAATACATCCCTTTGACAATAGAAACCATTTTCCCAGCACCCTCTGTGTTTGTCCCACTGATACCAATAACTGCCAGAGAAATCGTCTCCCTAATCTCTTCTTCTTTCTCCACACATGACCAACAGATTACCTGGGCCTGAAAAATCTCATTTCCAAAAAGTAATTGATTCCTGTCATATTGTCCCATCTAAGAAGGATTATGGTACTGCAAAACTAAGGGGATCACAACTGAAAGACCATGTCAAGGGCTGCCACAAAGGACCACACACTACTAATGGGACACCACCTATTAATCACTCACAGTGAATAAATCCATATACTCAACTCATGCATTCACTTATCAAAGGTTTATGTTGAATTCATTCACTCAACAAATACTACACTGCCAGGATTTGGAGACATAAGGATAAATAACAAGAAGTCATATCCTTTTCCTTTTGTTGTTTAGCTTAGTGAGAAATACAGGTAATAAAGCAGCCTTAAAAGCACTATTATTACAAGGTTTTCAGTAGAGAAGTTATAGAGTGCTGTGAACATACCCAAGAGGTCAGGGCCACCTATATCACCAGACTTTCAGAAAGAAGTGATATACAAGCAGTAAGAATAACAAGGGATGGGGATGGGGATGGGGATGGGGATATGCAGAGTGTGGTCCTGGCCAGGAACAGGCTGGGTGAAGCCTGAGGGCAACTGAGGTCATCGTAGGTTGCCACAGAGATTGCATGAGGCCAAGGTGGGAAAGGAGAAGCTTCAATACAGTGATGGTAACAAGGTAGGTATGTGGATTCTTGAGCAAGAGAATGATATTACAAACTTTAGGGGAAAAATTAGTCTGTCTCCTATACTCAGCATGCGGTGAAAGTGACAGAGACCAGTAGTGGGAGAGGAGTAAAGACACACTGATAATAATATGACAAAGAGTCATGTCTGGACACATAGCTCTTTCTGATTAGCCCTGAAGTATGAGTAAGACTTTGGTAACAATAATCCAGCCCAGGAATTGCCAGCTTTTGGGTAGTCACCCTATATTCACTTGGGCTTATTAATC
This sequence comes from Thryonomys swinderianus, assembly GCA_004025085.1. NCBI lineage: Eukaryota > Metazoa > Chordata > Mammalia > Rodentia > Thryonomyidae > Thryonomys > Thryonomys swinderianus. The sequence goes on along the minus strand of PVIC010038025.1, from coordinate 3,858 downwards.
ATGGTAGTTTCAAACTATGCCCAAGATCCCCAGGGCTTCCTGGGCTTCTTAAGGCACTATTGATCCAAAATGGTTCTATATTTATCTATTTTGAACACATGGTCTTGAAAATCACTACTTTTTCACAAGGTACAAGTTCTGAGGCCCAGTGTTCTCTGTAATTATTAAATTTGGACTTACAGATTCTCTCTTACACCTTTAGGAGGAAGGAGACAAGCAGGAGGAAGGGCAAAAATGTTCAGGCCGGGCATGGTGGCTCACGCCTGTAATCCCAGCACTCGGGAGGCAGAGGCAGGAGGATTGCTGAGTTCAAGGCTTGCCTGGGCTACATAGTGAGCTCAGGGCCAGCCTGAACTACAAAGCGAGACCCTGTCTCAAAAAAAAAAAAAATGTTCAGGCACAGTGCCTGGATCAAACAAGTAGTTCCATAGATGTTCAGTACAGAAATCTTTTATTCCTTCCTCAAACATAAACTCAAGTCTCTAGGAGGAGTATTTTGTTTGCCTCTTGCATCTCTCTTGCCAGTGTCAACAGTCACCATCAGTTGATGCCAGTGTTGTCAGCTTGTCTGCATATTGACAGAGTTGCCAAGGTACAGCACAAGGAGCATGAGTGGGCTTTGTGAATAAAGTCATCCAGCATCTAAATAATTTACTCATCTTCATTTTTGTGTGGTCATTTTCCCTCTTAAATGAAAGAATATCATGAAAAATTTGTCAGATGACTTGGGCAAGTCCAGAGACTCTGTGACTGGTCAGTTTTCTTCCTCTACCTATCCTGCAGATAATCCTGATAGAAAAAAAGTTTCTTGTGGATCCCAGGTTCTTTCTGATTACAGTTTTCTCACTTAGATTTTTAACTAGCCTTAATGACACACCGGGACACCTTATTGAAGAATAAGCCTTTTGTTTTCTAAAAGAATTTTAGAAATTTTAATTAAAGTAAAGCTAGCAGTGGAAGCAGATAAGCCCTCACCTGAATGGCTTGCCCCAGGAAGAGACACTCATTTCCACCCAGGAAAGCCCATCAGTGGTATTTCTGATCAGCAGGGCAATCTCCTTTCCAAGTATATCCATGGCTCCTGGTTGCTTCCATCTTACAGTTCTGTAATCCTTTTTTAACTAATAAACCCAATACAAAGCATAATGCAGGACCAAATGAAAGGTTAAAGTGCAGAGAAGGACATGCATTTCAGATTGATGGCAGGTCAGAAGGGAAGATGAAAGCAGGGAAGAAAAGAAGAGTACGGCATATGAACCCAGAAGTGCCTTGGCAGAGGGCTGTGGGTGAGTTAGGTCTGGGAACTATAGATCCTGTGCTCACTTTCCAGCTCCAGGGCTCCACAGTGTAGAAGCAGGATGAGATCCAAAGAACAAGAGGTTCACAGGTCTCTTCCCTATGGCCTGGACTTGGGACACAGAACAGGGGAGAAGGGCACAGAGTGAATTTGCAGAGGCAAACAAAAATGAGCAACACCAGAATCACCACCATTTCTGAAATGAAAATGACATTGTCTGACCTGTGTTACACGGAACTTAATTTGGTGACAGTAGAAAAAGCAAGGTGTGTGTGCGTATAGGGGGCGGTGGGCTGGGTATCATATATGAGAGGATGTTAAGAAGGGAGAGCCAGGCCAAGGCAAGGCTACAGGCAAAAGCTAAAAACAGAAATCAATGAATGGGTGGTTATGAGAGACCAGAAGACTTGAATGGGCCTCTAATATCATAGCTCTGAAAGGAAAATGAGTTCATTTGAGGACATGTTGAATATAAATTGCCTTGGGACATCCATATGGAGATATTCTGAGTCAGCCCAACCTCAGGGGAACTGATTTTGTCATCTGGCTTTTCTTCTTTGGAAAATCCTCAGAAATGCGTGCATAGTTAGGCCTGGTCCAAAGCAAACCTTGGATGCCTCTTCCAATCATCTTTTGCTTAAAAAATCTTCTCAGTGGAGCAAAAGATGTACAACTCATAAAACTGTGTAAATATCCCATGTTTAAAGGTGCGTTTATTTCATGCTATGCTGCATTAGCTTTCAGAAGATGCTTGCTGCATATAAGTACAAGGAAACATTTGCTACCTGAAATTTAAATCGGGTTTCAGAGTATATTTTGAATTATGGAACTGAATTAATTTGCAAACTTTTGCACCCATTGGAAATACAAGTTTGGAAATGTGTCTCTACGAATTAGCAGTTTAAAAGCATAAAAATCAGTACAATAGTTCACCAAGTTCAGATTCTTGTCTGACTCATATTTTCCCGAAGAAAATTCCATTTTCCTATTTAAAAAAAAGCCAATATTCAAACTTATTCTTGACTGAATACTGGGAACAGTTTTTAGGAAACATGAAATATAATTCTAAATTGAACGCAAGTAAACTTGGAATTTTATATAAGTAGCATTAAAATACAGGTAGCCTACAATTCCATATAGCTTTTACACATTTACACCCAGTTATCTACAACAATTATCTTTCTAAAGGGATTTGGTTAATTTTATGTTTGAATTATTTTAAGTAAAATTATGAGCCATTTGTTATATTTCAATATTTAGACTTTAAACATACGTAGCTACTCTTGCATTGAAGTAGCAGTCCTACCAATATTATATGACCAGAAATATGCCTCAAAACTAAAACACTTTAAAATTTCAAGTGAAATTCAGAATATATTAGCATACCACTTTTAGCCATACTTTTAACCACCTCTGAAGTCTGTCTAGTTCCATAAATATTTACTCTGATAATATCACAGTTCATGACAACCCCAGTTCAAAAAAGGGAAAAAGAACTGGCTTCAGGACTTGGTTGACTGTTTAGGACCCTCAGGAAATTGGAAACTGTTCAGTTCTTCTAAAAGCAGTTTTACTGGAAATAAAAAAGTACAAAATATTTTTTGATTTAATTATTGTTGCCTTAATTATAGCTATTCTGAACAACATAGATTAAATTATGCTGTAGTTGCAAATGGAAATAACAGTATCTTGATGCAGCAAAGCTCTTCTCTCAGTCAAGTTGCCTATCTTGCTTAATCAGGAGACTCAGCACCACATGCACATTCTGGGAGCTCAGCTGACAGGGCCTCCACTAACTGGAGCATGGCTAACCACAGTGCCATGGAGAAAGGAACATGGTGAATAATCACTACAGTGAAAATCTACTGTACAAAATGGAGTCATTGGTGCTATATTGCACAGCTTGACACAGGAAGGAAATGGGAAATACTGTTTTCTGGTCATGGATACCTACTCCAGAAAGTATCTCAGAGGCAGTCTAAAGAGATAGCCTTCCTTGTATTTAAGATACTTAGCAACTGATGATAAAACCGCCAGCTATCCCAATTCAAAAATGGGCATCTGAAATGAACAGACACTTCTCAGAGGCAGAAGTCAAAGCAGCCAAGAAACATGAAGAAATGTTCAACATCACTGGTCATTCGAGAGATGCAAATGAAAACAACACTGAGATTTCATCTCACTCCACAAAGAATGGCCGTGATCACAAAATCAACCAACAATAAATGCTGGCATGGCTGTGGGGAGAAAGGAACCCTTCTCCACTGTTGGTGGGATTGCAGACTTGTGCAACCATTGTGGAGATCCGTGTGGAGATTTCTCAGAAAACTAGGACTAGGCATCCCATTTGACCTGGCTATCCCCCTGCTAGGAATATACCCAAAAGAATTTAAAAACTCACATTGGAAAGACAGATGTACACCCTTGTTCATAGCAGCTCAGTTCATGATAGCTCAATCTTGGAAACAACCCAAATGTCCATCAACTGGAGAGTGGATAAAGAAGATGTGGTTTTTTAATAAAATGGAGTATTACTCTGCCATAAAGAATGACAAGATCGA
>PVIC010038024.1:0-17786 GCA_004025085.1 Thryonomys swinderianus | reverse complement strand
TTGTAGTTCAGGCTGGCCCTGAGCTCACTATGGTGCCCAGGCAAGCCGCCGAGAACTCAGCAATCCTCCTGTCTCTGCCTCCCGAGTGCTGGGATTACAGGCGTGAGCCACCACGCCCAGCATTATATGTGGTAACCGGGGATCGAACTCAGGTCCTTACGCTTGCGAGGCAGGCGCCGGAACCACTGAGCTAACCCTCCGGCCCCAATCATACATTCTTGATTGCAGTATCATACTTAACTTCAGCATCACACTCTAAATCCAGCCACCTCTGAAAAAGCCCCACATTTAACCACATGAGGCTTTGAGGGGAGCATCTAGACATGAACCATAATATTTACCTTATAAGGGGATAAATCTTAAGTTTGAGTGGTGAAAGTTTGAACTTACTGCAATACATCTTTCAATTTGAACATTTAATTTATTTTTTGGATTAGCCCTTCATAGTCAAATGTTTGTGACACTTTCTATCATCATCTAATTTTTTCACTTTATCTGGTATCATGTGACTTCTGGCTCTTTTCCAAAGTCAAAATGACCATGAAAGGCAGACATTTTTAATTAATTCAGGACACTGAAGCAGGTACGACAGTGCAATTAAAGATACTCATGAAAGAAAACTTCAGAACTTCCTCCAAAAGTGGCAGGAAGGTTGGGACAATTGTGTTTGAACAGAGTGGGGTACTTTGAGGGGGATTAATGGTAATGTATCTTTTATCAGAATGTTTTTTTTAAAAAAACTAAATATTCACTGTATTTTTCAAGTTCACCATGTATGGATGTAGTCCTGACTAGTCACAGTAGGTATATTAACTAAGAATTGCATTTTACTGTATATGCCATTATCCTGAAAAAATGTGCTTTCAACAAATAAGGATCTACCTTCTTATGGAATGAAAATTTCAGATTAACAGTCCAATTATAATTCAACACTTCTTCTGAGTCCTTGGAATTCAAGATTCCTCTATTCTTCTGTTTTCACCATCGAATTCTCATGGTTAATGTGTCTGCTGTAGCTTCCTTCATCATATCTGTTTGTGTTTTATTTTTCCCTTTCGTTACTCTACTGTATTCTTTCTGCTATGAGGGATTTGGTTGGAGAAGTTGACTTTTATGAGTCAAGGAAGATTTCTTTGATTGAGAACATTAGTGACTTTCTTAGTTACTTTCTTGTCACCGAGACACAATACTTGACACCACCACTCTAAGGATAAAAGGTCCATTTTGGCTCACAGTTTGTAGGGGTTTCAGTCCATAATTGGCTGGCTCCAAAATATCATAGCACAGGGGAACAGCAGAAAGGCATCATGGCAGAGAATTGCTCCTGGCATGGCAGTGGGAAGTAGAGAGCTATCAAGAGGGGAGGGAGGGAGACAGAACCTTCCAGACCAGGTCTCCAGGGACCTACCTCCTCCAATCAGGCTTTACCTCCCAACATCATATGTAGCTACAAACTCATCAGTGGATTAATCCACAAGGTCAAAAATCTTTGGTTAGCTTGTCAACTTTCTGTAGTTTTCCAAAAGAATATTCTCCATGCAGCTTCTGGCCCAAGAATGAGAAACATGGAGCAAATCTGAACCCAAACCTCACCTTAGAGTGAAATTTATGTGAACTCAGGAAATCAGTCAGGGTTATGGCTGATTCAGAGACCCATCAGTGAAAAATACTTGCTTATTTTTGTAAGGCATTGTCTTTAGAGGTTTATTTAGTTATAGAGCAGTACAATAGCACAAAATTGATTGATAATTACACCAAGCTAATTAGCACAGGAGAAAGGGTTCAGATTTATACTTTTTTTTTTTTTTTTTTTGAGACAGGGTCTTGCTTTGTAGTTCAGGCTGGCCCTGAGCTTGCTATGTAGTCCAGGCAAGCCTCAAACTCAGCAATCCTGTCTCTGACTCCCGAGTGCTACAGGCGTGAGCCACCACGCCCGGCTGTTTTATACTCTTTTTGTTGACATGACAAAAAGTCAACTCATAATCATATGAAAAGGGAAGGTATTACCTAACATTAAAAAAAAAAAAGCCCAGAGGTAGATCTGGTTTCTTATACTTTGAGACCAAAATAGTATCACAAAGCTTTACATTTCTGTTCAACCCATTTATTGCCAATTTCTCCTTGATTGTTGACATCTTTTTGTTTTGCTAGGCAGGCAGCTTCTTCCATATCACTATGGGGAAAGGTCTTTCACTTTGTCCTGGCCAATCAAGGTGCTTCATGGAAAAGGTTCAGATAGTCAGGCAACAACAACAACAACAACAACAAATCAGTTTTTCATGAAATTTTCATGCCAGGTTAAATTCTCACTCTTATACTCTTAGGATCTCATGAGTTCCTGATGGCAGGAATAGGGATGGCAGAGTGCAGGTGAGAGATAAATTCTCCAAAGACAGGCTGTATCTCAGTCACTTTCCTTACCACTAGGACAAAGTATGTATCCAACACTCACAAGATAAAAAAAAAAGGTTTACTTTGACTCACAGTTTTAGTCCATAACTGGCCAGCTCCAAGTATGAAGCCATGGTGGAAGGGTCTTGATGGAGGATGTCAGGGTGTCCCAGAAACAGAGAGAAAAAGCAGGACCTGGGAGTAGATATACCCTTCCAGGTCACACCCCTAATGGTCTGGCTCCACCTTCTAACCACACAGGTCAGTTTTAGTGCCCTCGTGGTCCAATCCTCTTCTAAAAGCCTGCCTGAGCACAAGGCTCTTGGGGGATGTCTAGATACCACAACAGGATGCTAGCCCAAGTACACATGAACACAAAAGATATACAGTCTAAGATTGGAAAAGGTCTGGGCTTCCTCAACTGGAATGCCTGTTTTTTTTTTTTTTTTTTTTTTTTTTTTTCTGGTGCTGGGGATTTAATGTAGGGCCTTGCACATATTACATAAGTGCTTTACAACTGAGCTACTTCCCCAACTCCCAGAATTTCTTAACTTTTAAAACCCTAAAATAATTGATTCATTAGTCATATAAAAATCATTTGCTGATGAATGACAGCTGTCATGTATTGTGCTTCTATTATGTAACCAAGCATTTTAATATCCTTATTCACTCTGGCAACATAGAAATCAAGCTCAGAGAAAAGAAAGAACTTGTACAAAATCACAAACAACAAAAGTGGCCCTGTTGTGATTTAGGTTCAAGTCTCTCTGCAAAGCTCATTCCCTAAGTATTGCCTGATAGATGGGTCTGGCCACACTCTTCAGGCAGACTTTCAGTGAAACTGCTAAAGGCCAGTCAGCCCTCTTCCACCCTCCCACTTTGCAGTCCCGTCTTCCGTGGCAAATCTCTTGCCAGATGCTGAGACCCTCATGTTGGTGGCTGACTTCTCAGTGTGGTCATGGCGGTGGCAACCTGAGCTCTATGGCAGTCCTTTCTCATCCATGGTTTGACTTCTGCAGTCAATTGTGGTCTAAAATATTCAATGGAACACTGCAGAAATGCAGAGTTTACTTAAATTGTGTGCTGTCCTGAGTAGTGTGATAAAACCTTATGCTGTCCTCTCGGATGTGATTCATCCTTCTAAGCCCATTAGTCACCTAGTAGCCATCTTGGTTATCAGATCAGCTGTCTCAGTATCAGTGCTTGTGTTCAAGTAACAATCAATAATGTCCCTGAAATGCCAGAGGAGTGATGTCAGAAATTCAGATATGCCAAAGAGAAGCCGCAATATGCTTCCTTTAAAAGTGCTTTGAGAGAACACAATCACACAGCTTTTAAAATATAGTATATGATTATGATGTTTTATTACTAGTCATTATTAATCTTACTGTGTTGAATTTATAAATTAAACTTTATGATAGTTATATATATGTAGCAAAAAGATGGTATGCACAAGATTTGCCACTATACCCAGTTGCAGGCATCCGCTGGGAGTGCTGGAATGTATCCAGCATGGTTTAGCAGGGACAACTGTCCAGTACTTCCAAATGAGGTCACATTCATGAGCACAGGGGTTTGGACTTGGACACTTTGTGGTGGTGGAACACAGTGCAGTTCATTATAGCAGAGTATTTGGGGCTCCAAAGTAACACCCTTAGGCTACTCAACATTATTCCTCCTAGGTTTTGTGATAATCTAGGCTTTTTGATAATCTGATACTAATTTCCCTAGAAAGACTTTGTAAGGCTCTCTTTACTAGAGATATAAAAAGGAAAACTTTTGCAATCTAGACTTATGCTCATCCCTGGCTTAGCAAGAGCACTTATTGAAAATCATAAAACATGCTGGGCATGGTGGCTCACGCCTGTAATCCCAGCACTTGGGAGGCAGAGACAGGAGGATTGCTGAGTTTGAGGCTTGCTTGGGCTACATAGTGAGCTCAGAGCTAGCCTGAACTACAAAGCGAGACCCTGTCTCAAAAAAAAAAAAAATCATAAAACATAAGAAAAAGCTGAGGATTGATGGTCAGTTTTCCAATGGTGGAGCTGTATCCAAGGCAGGGAGTGGCCAAGAGGGTGGGGTGGTCTCTGTTACCTTCTGCTACCCTGAGCTCACATACAGCTCCTTCAGGTCAGCCTGAGTTTTAGTTACAGTAACACTTTAAGGTGTAGCACAAGGCTTCCCTTGCATCTCAGTTTCTTTATAGGTACTCCAACTCCTTTAAAAAGGACATGGAGTGGGATCACAGAAATAAATAAAGGAAGAAACGTCCTGATTTTCCCTACTACACTGCTGCCAAAAGCACAGGACCATCTGACTCACATCCCAAAGGCACAACTTTGCATAAGTGACTTGTCTGTGCTTATCCTCAACTCCAAATACTTGTAATTTAACTCTCAGCACCTTCAATCATCTGCCTATTTATACCGCCCCCTCACAACTTCCTAGCCTGGCTCCAGTCAAGACAGCCACCCCAGGGCCTTCTCTTTCCCTTCCTGTGGCTCTCATGGGACACTAAACTTCTGCTCAGCCCCACTTTATTAACGAAGAAACTGAGACTTATAGAAGTGACAAAACTTGCTCACTCTATTAAACTTAGGAAATGGCTGAGCCAAAGGCTCCTGATTCTGCCATCCTGTGACTCTTCGGTTCCTTTCTGGCCTAGAGGCTTCTCCATTTTGGAATTACTCTTGTGGGGGAGGACATGCTTGAATGAGCTGCATTTACTGGCATGGTTGATTTCCAAACTACTGGAGCACTGCCAAGGGATGGTCCAGGCCAGGACTTTTCCAGATGGCCGGAGAGAGGTACTGTGGTGAGTGTGTGTTAGCCTCAAGGAACCCAGCAAGTTGTTGGTGCAGTTTTAGGAGTTTCTGTCCATGGCTGGCAAGTTCAAGGCAGAAACAGGATGGCAAAAGCTTCAGATGCAGCCTGCATATGAAAGCTGGTTCTCCGCTTATTGGTGGAGTGACCCTGGGCAAGTGATTCTCAGGTGTTACTGTATTTTGAACTCGCAAGACTATGGGAATATGCTATGGCAGGAAGAATCCTGACAGCTGCCCAACATGAGAGAGGTTCTCCTGAATTCCTTTGGCCCTCAGCATCTTTACTGCCAAACAAGGCAAACTACGAGGGAATATGATATGGCAGGAAGAATCCTGACAGCTGCCCAACATGAGAGAGGTTCTCCTGAATTCCTTTGGTCCTCAGCATCTTTACTGGCAAACTACCCTTTGTGGGACTGAGAAATGCAAGGAGGACATTTTCGGTCAGGAGTGTGTTAATTTATTTTTCTTCTTTCATCCTAAGACACAGCATCTTGCTAAATTACCCAGGCCAGCCTCAGCCTCTGAGTGTTGGGATCACAGCCTGGTCCTGATTTGTGTGTGTGTGTGTGTGTGTGTGTGTGCATGTGATACTGGGGCTCGAACCCAGAGCCTTGTACATGCAAGGCAAGCACCCTACCACTAAGTTACATCTCCAGTCCTCTTCCTTTGTCATTTAATAACCAAAGTTCTCCAGCCAACCCCTCACCTTTCTTTGCAGCTTTGCGGGGGTCCTTTCACCCCAGTGGAGAATTCTTTGGTTCACTGAAGGTCACACCCCTGCTACCTATAGGTAAGTTTCCACAGGAATCCTGGGACTACCTTGTGCCAGCTGGGTACTCCATTTCTGACAGGGTTCCCTCTCTTACTCATTTTCTCTGGATCAGAGCACCAGGTAGACCTCAGACAAACTTCAAGTATTTGTCAGTCCCACTGCTGTCAGATCCTGAGGTCAGCCACACCCCTGACAGACTGGAAATACCTGCAGACTGAAGTCTAAACTGGCCTGCCTGACCTACCTCAGTGTGAATGGAATTGGAAAAGAGAAGTCACTTCCAAAACACTTTTCTTCTCCACCAAGGTTCAGAACGTGTGGGGGGCCTGGCAACTTGTGAGACCACCTGCCTCATACTCTGGCAGTGGAGGGAGGAAGGCAGCCAAAGCCCTTCCAGAGGACATCTTCAGTGAAAGTAGGGGCCAGAGATGGGAATAGGGCAGCTAAATTATTTTAAGAAACCATGGCTAGATATTTAGCTGGGGTTCTGGCGACTGCCGGGCAAGGTCCCAAGTTCAATTTCTGGTAACACACACACACACACACACACACACACACACACACACACACCCCAGAAACCAGATGACCAAAGAGTTCAAGTAACAAATATATTTGAATTGATTTCAGATAAAAACTAATAGGGAAGGGGAGAGGTCAGTGACCATTCCTGCTCCTAATCTGTTAGAGCCACATCGTGGAACACTCTAACTAGAGTAACCGACTATTTTCATGTCGTCCACAGTATTAGAAAAAACAAGGCATTATATCATTTAGGTTAAATGTGTGCTGGTGACCAAATCTAGCCTGTTACATTCCATATTTGTTCTTTAGCTCTTCTACTTTGTCAACATAAGCTTTCATGGCACTTTCCTTGGAAGTCCCTAGAAGGAATCAACAGATTATTATTATTATTTTTACTTTTTTGAGACAGTATCTCACTCTAGTTCAGGCTGGCTCTCAGCTCTCCATGTAGCCCAGGCAAGCCTTGAACTCAGCAATCCTCCTGCCTCTGCCTCCCAAGTGTTGAGATTACAGGTGCAAGCCATCATACCCAGCACTGCAACAGGATTATAGTAGTGAGGTAGCAAAGAAGCTGGCTTTAGGGTTCCAGGCAGTCTCACTTTAACCTTCTAAGACTCAGTATCTCTGCTGTAAAGTGGGAGTATATCTGCATCTTGAGGACCAACTGAAGTCTGAGACTAAAGTACCCAAAGATTTTTCTGCGCCATTAAGTACATCAGGCATGGCAGCCCTGACCTGAGGCTGATCCTGGGTGTGGAAGCCATCAGAGAGAGCCTCAGCCATCTTGACAGCCAGGCAACTGTCTCTGTGGTAACTTTACTGGTCCCATCGGCTTCTCATGTATTTCTGCGTTGTGTTTCTGTCTCCCAGAGCTGCTAAGCTAGCAGTGAAAAGCAGCCAGCCACATTCTTCTCCCCAGAGGAGCTATGAGAAGAGGTTCCAGACTCTTAGTAAAAGCAGCTGGTTCTTGGAGGGGAATGAGACAAATCTTTGTCTCCTTGCTGCGGCACAAAGGACACCGAAGAAGTCCTCAGAGTTACATCCTGTTTCCTGGATTCTCCAGTGAAGAGTGGCCCTCTGGGGCTGGATCTGAAACTCCCAGGATCTGAGAATGGTGTGGAAGTGCTTAGTGAAAGGGCTAATCAGACAGGCACTTCCCCACTGCAAAGCCTGGGATTGTACAGTATTTATTGCCTTTCTGAATTGATTGTATAGTATTGTGCCTTTCTGAATTCATGGGTCTCTCATTTGCAAGAGACAGAGAGCTTATTCAGCAACTAGCTAGTGAGGACACAAAAGCTGCCAGGAGCTTTGGTGCCAACTTTTGGGTCTTGCTGCCATGGGGGCACATGATTTAATAGGAGCCTGGATACTTCTTGGCTGTTGGTGTTCAGCAGATAATAGCTCCATTCACAGAGCCCCAGCAGCCGGCCATGTATTACCTCACTCCCCTCTTTCATGTGCCCTCCTAGGGAGGGCCACTCCAGCTAAGGGCACGGTGCCTGGCCTTGTAGGGGAGAGGGAGGTAGAGACAGGAAACCACCCCTTATTTTGAACATGTCCAAAGTACACGCCAACATTACCACCTGGCTTCTCAGTGGCCTGGACCTGTAGCCTCTCCTCTGCAAATGACACCTTGCTCAGAGATGGGCTTTAAGAAGAAAGTAGGTGACCCAGGTCAGGCTGGTTTCCAGCATGTGCCTCTTTTGAGGTTTCCTCCCCTGACCCCTTACACCCCATGATGAAGCATCTTTCAACTCTGGGCTTCACAAAGGTGGGGCCTGACTGCGACAATTACCTTTCAACTGGTTCCAGGCATCCCACTTGGCTTTGCCTTTGAGGTCCAACAACCCAGGCCGCTCTTAAGTAAGCAAAGAAAGAGTAGATTCATTTGCATTCAACTTTCTTTCCATGAAAACCATCTTTTATTACATGGATTCCTTCTAGGCCCTGTCATGTAGGTAAACAGGTCTTACACAGCTGGTTCTGCCTTAAGAAATCTAGATGTAAAGAAATCCAGATTTTAAAGAAACTAGGAGGACTGTTCTCATTACAAAACAGTTTTTGAATTGCAAATTAAACACCTCCAAAATTTCTTTTACTAACTATACCATAATAAAATTCTTTTAAAAAATCCATTCATATGACTCAAACTTCAAAAGCTATAAAGGCAAAGAATAAATACAGTGGTATCTCAATTCATGAACTTAAATCTTTCCACGATTCTGGTCACAAACTGAACTGGATAAGAGCTGAATTAAATTTCTCTGTAAGATGAAGCTGGATTTGATTTGGTTGTCATCTAATTTCGCTTGTGACCAGAATTGAAGAAAGTAAAATCTGTGAACCGTGGTACTATTGTACTATTAAGCTTTCCTCCTCCTCTGTTCTCTGCCACTCAATTTCTCTTCCTAATGCATTATTATCAATCTTCTGGGTGTCTTTGCTTCCTCCTATATGGTTAGGCTCTTTTCATTAGCGGGACAGTTCCTTCCTTCCTTCCTTCCTTCCTTCCTTCCTTCCTTCCTTCCTTCCTTCCTTCCTTCCTTCCTTCCTTTCTCTCTCTCTCTCTCTCTCTCTCTCTCTCTCTCTCTCTCTCTCTCTCTTTCTTTCCTGAAGCAAGGGTTTTTAAAGTTCTACCTTGATTTTATGTTTCAGGCCTGTAATCATCTGCTGCAAGGAAACACTCCCTCCCTCCCTACCCCGCTGACCTACTTTACTGCCAAGGGGAGCAGCTATAGTGTCCACAGCCTCGGGCACTGTGTCTGGGAAAGCATCAAGCACCCCCAGTGCATTCTGTGGAATATCTGAAAGAGACTGTACCTGCAGTCACCATCAGGACCCTAGCACTGTGCTGCCTGCCAGCCTTTTCTGCCACCATAGGAATGATACTTGCAACATCTAATTCAGGACCCATTTACTACAGAGCCCCTGAAATATGGCTCTTGCAGCTAAAGATTAAACTTTCCAGTTAAAACATAAATAGCCACATGCAGTTAGTAGCTACTGTACTGTAACGAACAGTAAAGCTGTACAGAGAGCCACTATTTCCCCGATGAGGTTGGTAACAAGATGTCACACCAGTCTACCCACTCATACAAGAGGAGGTCCTCCTGGCTTGGACATATTTCAGGCTCTGTGAAGGTCCTGTCTGATAGAAAGACATTTCAGTCCCTCTGGCCCCCTCGCTTTTCTCCTTCTGTGAAGAAAGTTTATCACCCCACTGTAAAACTCATTTTTGCCACAAGCTATTCCTGAACTAAGCCCTTGATGAGAACCACAGTGTTTGTAGCACTGGGCAATGTCTCCTGCTATAGCCAGACAGCAGCCAGGTTACCTGCTCCACTATCTATGCCAGCTCTGGTGAAAAGGGGGCCTTGTTCACCCTCCTGAAGAGCAACAGAAGCATTTCCTTCTCATTTACCATGACCACCAACTTTTATGTCCTTTCCGGAACATGTTACACTGTTGCCTCTGTATACTACCTCAATTAAGTACTTAGAGACAGAAGAAAAACTGTTCAAAGTAGGAAAGACAATCTTGCAGAATATGGTAGACCAAAGCTTGGTTTCAAAATCTTTACCAAGATTTTTTTTTTTTTTTTTTTGCTTTTTGGAGACAGGGTCTCGCTTTGTAGTTCAGGCTGGCCCTGAGCTCACTATGGTGCCCAGGCAAGCCGCCGCGAACTCAGCAATCCTCCTGTCTCTGCTTCCCGAGTGCTGGGATTACAGACGTGAGCCACCACGCCCAGCATTTTTACCAAGATTTTTGAATAGGGAACTAAGAGTCATAAGCTATGATCAGCAAAAACACTTGTGACCTGCTATAGGTCACTAGGTGCTTTTCTGATCCTTTGTTGGGCTTGGTGAGGATGCCAATGGCTCTTAAGTATGAAACTGCCTATCTAATGTGGAAGCAATACCACTCAGCAAAGCTACTCTTGAGTTGAGAGCCTACAGCAGGTCTACTAGGGCCTCAACTTCCTCTCCAGCAAAAGTAGCTGCTGTTAATAATACAACAGTATTGCAATTCTACTATTTGAGTCACTGAGAATCCAACAGGATGGGTTTCTGGGAAACTCTCCCAAGCTTAAACCCCATGGATCCCATGAACTGGGACCATGTTTTGCCTGAAGAGTTAGGGCCTCTCAGGCGGCTTGAGAGTGCAGTTCCCACAGACTTCCAATCAGGGTTGCTGTACCAAAAGGCCAGAGCTTGCTTTGATGAGCAGTTCAGCATACCTGTATTTATGTCGCCCACGGTGGCTTGTTTGAAGTGGCTATAAATGAACAACATCTCTTGGTCTGTTGGCTGGGTACTGAGGTGCTTAACCTCTTCAGCAGCTTTCTCAAACTCAGCCTAGATGGGGGAAAAGAAATCAGGGCCAGTTCTAAGTGGGAGAGGGCAGGAGTCCTGGCTCTTGCTTTAACAGTACCAGGGACAGGAAGAGAGGGCAGCGAAACAGACCTTCTCTTGCCATACAGGCCAGAAGAAGCAGCTCCCTCAAGTGCCTCTTTCCTCCACAAGGCAGCCAGATTCAGTAAGACAAGGAAGGGAAGCACGTCAGTTCACTCATTCAGTCTGGCTCGCCCAGGACAGCACCCAGAAATAATGTGGTGGCGGCCAAGGTTTGGCTCCAGTAGGTGTACATTGGAAAAGCTTCATGGCCAGTTGCCGCCACTAGACCAGACAGGGGAATGGCTAGGGCACCAATGAAACTGACCTATGGATAAGGGGTGCACAGCATGTTGGAAACAGCTGAAAAGGGGTCAGAGGCACGATTGCAGGGGGGGTTGGCTGTAGAAGCCTCCTAGTTGTCTCTTTACCCCTGCGGCCCAGGAGTTCAGCGCTGACCTCTGTCCCAGTGCCCAGATCAAGGAAAGGCAGGGAGGAGGAACCAGAGGTCGCTCCACATAGCTTGGCTCGGGTCACAGGTCTACACTGGAGGGCTGAGAAAAAGTTCTCGGAGTCACCTCTGTTGGGCCACGATTCTCCTTTCTGCACTCCAGGCACTCGGCTTCTACTTCCTATGACCTTCAAACTCTCAGCCACGGCTTGCTTGTGTTTCCGTTTCGCCGGGCCATGAATTCCATCGTCTGGCCGTTCCCTTCCGGATGTGGGACTCTGTCCTCCTTCAACTCGTGCAACCTCCAATCACCCCCTTTCTTTGCAGAACCCCTGGCTCCCACCCCTAGGCCCGCCTCACTGTGAAGCCCACCCAATCGGCAACTTTCCAGCAGTTGCAGCGTGAGTAGATTCTGAAGGCACCCTAGTGGAAAGTTCCACTCACATGGCTCTCTGCAGGGCATCAAGGCTGGGCATGGGTCCAGCCAGCAACTGCAAGCCATGAAAGGAGCAGTCGGGAGAGTCTCACCCTGGGGCCCCTCCCTGTTGCACCTGCACGGCTCGGCTAGGCATGCGATGTACCTGAGACATGCTGGCGGGTTTAAGAGGATTCCGCTGGGCCCGCGTAGGAGGCGAGGAACAGGAAGAGAGCGGGGAAGGGCGGATTGGAAAGCGCCTTTAAATGCACAGCCTCAGCGTTCCAACCCTGCTCGGGCGAGCGCCAGCAGCCAATCAGAAGTCGGCGCTACTTTGGGGGCGTTCCCGCCTTCGGCTGCGGCGCCAGCCCAGTCAGAACCCAAGAGAGCTTTAGTACGCACGCGCTCGGAGAAGCCGCAGGGGAAGCCGGGAGGAGGTAGGGAGCGCTGGGGACCGGCGAATTTGGCGGTTCGGGAAAAAGGTCAGCAGATTGGGTTGTTCAGACCTGGAGAGCTGTGCAGGGCCAAATCTGGGACAAAAGGGAGGGCCTGAGGTGTAACAACAGGCCTTTCTGTTTTGTCCCCTACGTCTCTTTCCCTCCGTGAAGAGGCCGGAAGTTGCTTAAGTATCTTCCCGGTCTGGAGACTGCCAGTGGGACTGGTGATGTCCCAGGATGTAGGAGACGCTCCACGAGCGGCTCCTGGTGAGTGGTACGGTGGAGCAGCGGGACCTTTTCAACTTCCAGCACATTCTTCACCTGCTGATATGCCTTGAGCTTTCAGTGCTGAGCTCTTAGCACCTGTGTTTGTGGTGCAGCGCTCCTCTGGTGTGAGAGACAGGGACACCTTGCCTTGACCTAAAACTCGGATAAGAACAGGTGTAAACCTTTATTCACTCTCTTCAATATAAAATGTTAATTGAACTCCTGTCAACTATCTTGCTCTGCATCCTGGGGAGACAGCAGTGGACCAGATGAATACCCGCAGTGATGGAATTTATAGTGTAATAGTTAAGACAGTAAGTTAGAGTATTTTCAGGAGCTGAAAGCTGAAGTTCTGAATAGGGAGGAAGTGTTGAGAGAAGTGATATTAGAGGAAGGTCGACCAGGAAGGGAGGGAGTGTTAGAGAAAGGTGTTAATAAGGTGCGAATAGGGAACAGAAAGACCACAGAAAGAGAGGAGGATGGGGAGTTAAGGAGGTTAGGAGCTATCCATCCGATGCAGAGGTTGGGCGTTCTGCAGTCTTGGATTTTTATACTAATTGAAATGGGAAGCAATCAGAATTTTGAGGAAAGCTGATGAGGTGAGGTGGGGTGAATGTCTTGGCGAGGTTGTTACAGAGGCTTAGGAGACTAAGAGTAGAGGGAGAGAATTGATGGAAAATTGTCTGCAGATCATTTAAAAATGATATTATTTCCTTTGGAATTCCTAGTTTGTGTCAAAGGCTGTACTACAGATCTCCACCCTTCCTGACACCATCAACCTCCTGTTGCATGTGGATGTTTAGAAATGAAGGCAGTGGAAGCTTTCAGAAGTCAGCTACTAACCTAATGTAGGTCAGTCTTTATGAAATGCTTAGGAAGAAGTGGATCTAGAGTCATAATTTTTTTTTTGAGAAAGCAAACTAAATTAAAACTTTTGGAGTTAAATTTGGGTAAATTGCATTTGAAGTGTAATATAGGTGTCTTGAAATGGATTTTATTGGTACATTTTATACATGCATTATGATCACATTCAGCATTGAGAGTTTGTACCTGTACACCTAGGTTTATATACTTGTAACCCTAGGTAGTCAGGAGGCAGGAGGATCACAAGTTCCAGGCCTGACTGGGAAATTCAGAGAGACCCTAACTCAAAAACAAAAACATACCAGGCGTGGTGGCTCACACCTGTAATCCCAGCACTCGGGAGGCAGAGACAGGATTGCTGAGTTCGAGGCTTGCCTGGGCTACATAGCTCAGGGCCAGCCTGAACTACAAAACAAGACCCTGTCTCAAAGAAAACAAACAAACAAACAAAAAGAAACAAAGACAAAATCTGGAGATATAGCTCAGTGATAGATGTCCTTGAGTTTAATCCTCAGCATTGGAAAAGGGAAAAACAAAAGGAAAGGCCAATTTTCTTTGATAGCAACAATTCAGAGCTGTTTTTTCCTTTTGGGGGGTAGATTAATAATTAGGTCAGACTTGAAAATATTAGATACCTTTGATAATTTAATTTTCCTTATCATTTTTCAAGATTATTTGGCAAGGCTTGAGTTTTGACTGGAGCTGGACCTTGTAGAAAGTAAAACTAATGAGGGTCAGAGATTTAGCTCAGTGGTTCCAGTGCCTGCCTAGCAAGTGCAAGGTCCCTGGTTCGATCCCTGATAACCACATAGAACCATATTGGGTGTGGTAACTCATGCCCACTAGCAATCAGTACCACACACCCCAATGCTGAGTGTGGTGACACACACCTGTAATCCCAGCACTTGGGAGGTAGAAGCAGGAGGATTGCTGAGTTTGAGGATTGCCTGGTCTACACAGTGAACTCAGGGTCAGCCTGAACTACAAAGCAAGACCCTGTCTCAAAAAAAAAAAAGTAAAGATAATGAGATTTTTGACATGAACTAGGCACAGTCTCCAGTTCACATAGGATTGTTTTATTGGTTGCTTATCTACACTACACTTCACTCTCCTCCAAGTATTTTTCCACATATGGTTTTGTGTCCAGATGAACCCTCCAAAGTGATTTATACAAGTGAAGTATGGCAGGTGTGGGTTTCAGGGAGGAGTGTGGTAAGTGATCTTGGCCAGGAGAAGAAAGAGGACTTTCCTTTTATGGGATCCACTGTAGGCAAAATTTCAATATGGCTAAACTTATGCTTTTTTTTTTTTAACGTGCTTTTTCTGCTTCCTTTCCTCACTTCTGAGTGATCTCCATCTATGGAGATGTCACCATGAAACTCTCTTCTTGGATCTTCTACTTAAGGGATTTGGAATAGCATTGAACTTTTATTAATTAATTAATTAATTAATTAATTAATTAATTTGAGACAGGGTCTCGCTTTGTAGTTCAGGCTGGCTCTGAGCTCACTATGTAGCCCAGGCAAGCCTGGAACTCAGCAATCCTCCTGTCTCTGCCTCCCGAGTGCTGAGATTACGGGTGTGAGCCACCACGCCCAGCTATTATTTTTATTTTTTTTTTAATTTTTTGAGACAGGGTCTTTCTTTGTAGTTCAGGCTGGCCCTGAGCTCACTGTGTAGTCCAGCAAGCCTCAAATTCACAGCAATCCTCCTGCCTCTGCTTCCCAAGTGCTGGGGTTACAGGTCTGAGCCACCATGCCTGGCATTGTGGTATGTGGAAATCAGGGATCGAATTCAGGACCTTGCACTTGCGAGGCAGATGCTGGAACCATTGAGGTAAATTCCCTGGCCCTTTTATTATTATTAATATTATCATTATTATTTGAGACAGGATCTTGCTATATAGTTCAGAGTGACCTTGAAATCACTATGTAGCCCAGGCTAGCCTGGAACTCCAATCAGTCCTCCTGCTTCAGCCTTCTGAGTGCTGAGATTATAGGCATACACCACCACATCCTGCTAGCATTCAATTTTTAACATAAAGAGGTAATAATAAGCTGGCATTTGGGATCTACCCTTTTTTTGTCTTTCCTCCATTTGTTTCCCCCTCTTTTACTCTCCCATTCTCCCTCTTTCTCCTTTTGTTTTTCACTCAGGACCTCAACTCAGGCTGAGCAAGTACTCTAATACTAATCTATACCCCCAGACCTTTTTAAATTTAATTTTGAGATATTCTGGCTAAGTTGCCCAGGCTGGTCTAGAATTTGAGATCTTGCCTCAGCCTCTGTACTTGCTGGATTATAGAGGTGTGCCAGCATGCCTGGGGTGAAGTTTTTGTTTTATGTTTCTATAGGACTGGAAAGTGTCATTGTTTGTCATCTTGATAAAGTGCAAGATCCTCAATTCTGTTCTTGTGAGCAATATCACATGTAATTATTTCATTTACAGTTATTTTAACTTGTATTATCTGACCTTTCTCCTTAAGTGAGGGAGGAGAGAAATCACTGTATATTGATCACTATCTTATCTCCAGGCCCTTGACACTTTGAAGGAATCCAACAAATGGCTGTTGAATGAATAAAGTGCTTTCTTACTGTTCTTTCTGATTAGCTGTGAATTTAGAAGCCAATTAAATTTACTATAACTGAATGTGAGATTGTGGGGCTGAATAAAGGAGATAATCTCTTTTTACCTCCTAGCGCTGGAAGCAGAGGGCCTGGAGGGGAAATGGAAGATAGGGAACCAGCCAAGCTGTCAACCACATCAACCTAGCCATTCAGAGGAGAGGCCATTCTCGTTGTAGATTGCCTTAGCATCTGTGGGATACTGTTTTGACTGCTCACAGGCTTTACTTGCTGGCTTTCAGTTTGAAGCCACATCAGCAAGATACATTAACAGGTGGAAGGTAAAAGGCTTCTTGCCCAGCTGCTGTGAATAATAGTTTGATATTAAATTTCTGGTATAATTTGAACCTCTAATTTCTAAAAGTAACCTAATCATTTTAAAGAAATGAACTGTGGTCACAAGATAGCTTCTCTGAAAAACAAGACCATTCACAAATGATGGTTTTTCTGTTTCCTTGGAATATGACTGCCACGACAGGACTCTAGCAAAATTAGAAGAAAACTACTTGTGTTTTGAAGGCAAAGAGGCATTTGGGAAATGCTTTTGGGATAGGAGTGGGGAGATGGTACCTGTGTTCAGCTGAGGACGATTAGAACTGAGCAGATGGGATGAAAGGACAACACAACTTTCCTTATAACTAGCAAGAGGAGGGTTGACAGCTGGAGGTGTTAGTAAGCCTTCTTTGCTATTATCTTCCTTGAGGTGTTTATATTTACAAGAATTACAGCAAGGTAGTTTTTCAAGAAGAGTGACTGTCTATGTGGCGTGTCCTTATGTATCCTGTTCTTTGCCCCACTTTCTTTATCTACCTAGGTAACAGAGAAGGAGGAAGTAGTAGATTGGTCATCTCCTGGTTAGTCCATGCCTGTACTCTGTTTAGCAATATTTAATTATGGGCAAGAATAAAGACATTGTGTGAAATATCTGGTGTTCATATTGTAGTTTTCTTAATGGTTTGTATCTAAGTGTCCTCCCAAAGCCTCATGCATTCATAGGTGGGTCTGACTGGGTCATGGACATGTGATATTTAATAGTGGTTTAGTCTACATTTAGTTTAGCTAAATGTGATGTTGGGAGGTAAAGCGTGGTAGGAAAAGGTGGGTCACAGGGATATAGCCTGGAAGGATCTGTCTCCTTCCTGCCATGATCCCCCTCTCTCTCTCTTTTTGAGACAATGTCTCTTTTTGTAGTTCAGGCTGGCCCTGAGCTTGCTGTGTAGTCCAGGCAAGCCTTGAATTTAGCAATCCTCCTGCCTCTGCCTCTCGAGTGCTGGGATTCCAGGCCTGAGCCACCACACTGGGCAATGTGTTATATGGTACTGATTGCTGCTGGGCATGAGTCACCATGCCTGGCATTATTGTATGTGTTTACCAGGGATTGAACTCAGGACCCTGCACTTGGTAGGCAGGTGCTGGAACCACTGAACTAAATCTCTGGCCCCTGCTTTGATCTGTCTTTCTCACTTAACCCTCTTCTATGCCCCTATACCATGCATGCCATACTAGTTTGGAATTAGGTGATTATGGACTGAAACCTCTACAAAGTGTGAGTCAAATAAACCTTTTCTCCTTTAATTTTCAGGTGTTGGATATTGTGTTTGGCTGATAAGAAAGTAACTATAAGACAAGTTCTTACTCAACATCATTAGAAACATTCTCTTCCCATCTACGTTGTCATTTACATTTTTGCTTATTTCTCTAGCTCCTATTTGATATAAGCACTTGGTACATATTTTCATACTAGTTAAGAGTGAGCACTTTTACCACTTGTCTATAAGAAATTAAAAATATGGGCCGGAGGGTTAGCTCAGTGGTTCTGGC
>PVIC010038023.1:0-17798 GCA_004025085.1 Thryonomys swinderianus | reverse complement strand
GCTCACCCAGTGTCCTGTTCCCTAGTGAAAATTAGCTATTTGGTATCTACTCTTAATACCTCCTCTTGATTTTACAATATGTGTGTGATTACTCAAAGTAACAACTACATAAATTTATTTAGTAGTTATATCCTTAAAACCCTACATTAGTGTGGCCTCTGCTTTTTTGTATTAAATGGTTCAATCCTATTTGCTGTCCTCCC
Organism: Thryonomys swinderianus; assembly: GCA_004025085.1. Lineage (NCBI taxonomy): Eukaryota > Metazoa > Chordata > Mammalia > Rodentia > Thryonomyidae > Thryonomys > Thryonomys swinderianus. The sequence goes on along the minus strand of PVIC010038023.1, from coordinate 17,595 downwards.
ACACACACACACACACACTTTTTTAAGCATTTTTGAAACAGGGTCTCGCCTTGTAGTTCAGGCTGGCCCTGAGCTCATGTAGCCCAGGCAAGCCTTGAACTCACAGCAATCCTCCTGCCTCTGCCTCCTGAGTGAGTTCTGGGATTATAGGTGTGAGCCACCACACCTAGTATTCTGGGGATCGAACTCAGGACTTTGCGCTTGCCAGCTAGACACTAGAACCACTGAGCTAAATCCAGCCTATCTTGCTTCTTTAACATCTTTTTTTAGCAATGTCTCACTGTTCATATGCAGAAGAGTAAACAAAATAATAGACAAGGCATTCATATAATGGTTATATCATTCCTGGTCTTTATGAGATAGATAGGAAACCTAATTATTTTTCTGGGTATCTTGAGAATATTGATTTAAGATTGTTTTCTGGTATTATAAACACTGAAAGTTGAGTCTGATTAACTTAAGGCAAAATGGGCTGATTTTTATGTGATAATAATATATCTTAGGGAACAGAAATCCAGTTCAAATTAGTTTAGTCTTAATAAAAGGATCTTGTTTCATACGCAGGTAAACCCAGAACCATAGTGAACATTAATTATGCTATTAGTGCTAGTCAAAGACCAGGAAAGACTGGTTGTCCAAGCTTTTTATTTATTTTTTTATTTTATTTTTTGAGATGGCCTCACTTTGTGGTTCAGGCTGTCTTTGAGCTCACTATGTAGCCCAGGCAAGCCTCAAACTCATTAATCGTCCTGCCTCTGCCTCCTGAGTGCTGAGATTATAGGCATGAACCACCATGCCTGGCATTGTGGTATGTGGTACTGATTGCTGGTGGGCGTGAGTCACAACACCTGGTATTTTATGTGGTTACCGGGAATTGAACCAGGGACCTTGCACTTGCTAGGCAGGTGCTGGAACCACTGAGCTAAATCTCTGACCCCCAAGCTTTTGATTTTATGTTTGCTTTTTCTGGTACTGGAAATTGAACCCATAGCCTTGACATACTAGTCGAATACACTGCTACTGAAAGAACTCTTTCATTTTTTCTTTTTTTCTTTTTTTTTTTTTTAAGACAGGGTCTCGCTTTGTAGTTCAGGCTGGCTCTGAGCTCACTATGTAGCCCAGGCAAGCCTCGAACTCAGCAAGCCTCCTGTCTCTGCCTCCCGAGTGCTGGGATTACAGGAGTGAGCCAACACGCCCGGCACTGTTCTTTTTCTTTTTGAGACATGGTCTCACTAAATTGCTCAGGCTGGCTTTGAACTTATGATCTTTTTGCCTTAAGCTCCTGAGCAGCTAGAATTCTAGCCATACATACTACCATGCCCAGTTGATGGTCCAGGTTTTATGCTCTTATACCTGAAGTAATCACTGTTATTTTTAAATTGATCTTATTGGTACATTTATATATACATTATTATCACATTTAACATTGGGGGTTTGTACCAATACATGACACATTTCTTCTAATTGAATTCTTTATTGGTACATTTTATATACAGCTCACAATCACACTCAACATTGGGGGATTTGTACCAGTATATGACACAAGTTAATTCTCATTTTTACCCATATCTCTACCTACCCCACTGTGCCTCATCCCCTATATACATGTTCTTTCTTTTTCTTTTAAAATCATATTTATTCTTTCCCCTCATTACTTTCCCCTACCATGTTCCCTATGAATATTTCCTACTTCACAAAATCTATCATACATTCTAGAACTCATTTACATCTGCAGCTTCTCATACCAGAGAAAAGATACGGATTTACGTATCTGTGATCTATTTTGATTCTCATTTTTTTCTCATTCCCTTGCTTTCACTACAACTTCCTGCCCCCTATATACATAAGCTTATTGGGTTTTTTTAGCCATCAATTTTTTCTTTTCCTTCTTTACTACCCTTACTCCCCCTTTTCCCTTTTCTGAAGTAATCACTGTTGACAGTGGAATATCATTCTATGATTGGCCACCATGAGATTAGGTGTCCTTTGTTGGAGATGAGAAGGTTGTTGATACTTCCACTTAAACCACAGATTTGCCACAGAATGAGGACAATGAAGAGAAAAGGAAGAAAAAAAGCCCTGTTGAATAGAAAATTATAAAGTGCTATTAACCAGTAGAGATGTAGGCACTTGATTCTTTATTTTGTCTTTGAATATTACATGGATACATTATTATAAAACAAGTATTATCTGTAGAATTGGGTTGACTGTTGGTCAGCTCTTTTATCAAACAAAATGCGAAGTATTTGCACATTCCTTTTTTTCCTCAAATATTTTATCTTAACATTAGTTCTCCATGTAAAATAATGACATCATTTTTAAGGGATGAAAGCTTGAGATTAATAAACAAGAAAGTAGTGTTACTATCATTAGAGAAATGCAAATCAAAATAGAGATAGCACTTCATGCCCAATAGGACAGCAACAAAATAAACAAAAACAGTAACAAATGTTGATGAGGATGTGAGAAAAGTGGACCCTTCATACTCGGCCAATGGGAATGTGAAACAGACAGACTCAGGGTATACCTAGCTTGCACAAGGCTTTAAGTTTGATCCCTAGCACTGCAAGAGGGGAGAGTGCTGCTGCTTTACAATGCAGTGTTGCAGTTCTTCAAAAGGTTAAAACAGTTAATATGTGACCCAGAAGCTCTAGATATTAACTCAGAAGAATTAAAAGCATTTCCTGCAGAAATACTTAAATGCTAATGTCCATAACAATGCTATCCATAACAACCCAAGTGTCTGTCAACTGATCTGTAAACAAAATCTTGTGTGTCCACGAAATGGAGCATTATTCTACTACTAAAATAATCGAAGTTTTGGTACATACTGCAGTATTACTGTGCCTTGAAAACATTTTGCTTGTAAGAAACCAGTTACAAACGATAACATATTATGTACCTTCATTTACATATGAGAGGATATGACAAGAAAAAAGCTGTTTTTTATATCCTCAGACAGTCTGCACAATACTACTGACGTGAGTTAATAGCTATCTACACCCAAACAATTTTTCAATGGATACACACTGAGTGTCTTCCAATTCGATTTAATTTAATGCTGGAACTATCACAGACAGTGTCAGGTCACAGTTGAGGGCTCAGTCTCACAGGACTGCCCCTCACTTTCAGGTCCTGTCTTTCTTACTGACCAGCTCTAAATCAGGATTTCCACTCACACACACACACACACACACACACACACACACACACACCCATCAATTAGTTTGTTAGACCTCTCCACAGAGCTCAGGGAAACAGTTTATTTAAAGATACTATAGTAGGAGGATTAGCTCAGAGGTAGAGCATTTGACTAGCATGTCTATCCCCCATGCCATCTTTTTTTTTTTTTTTTTTGCTTTTTGAGACAGGGTCTCGCTTTGTAGTTCAGGCTGGCCCTGACCTCACTATGGTGCCCAGGCAAGCCGCCGCGAACTCCGCAATCCTCCTGTCTCTGCCTCCCGAGTGCTGGGATGACAGGCGTGAGCCACCACGTCCGGCATTGTGGTATGCGGTGTTGATTGTTGGTGGGCGTGTCTCCACACCCAGCATTATATGTGGTTACCGGGGATCGAACTCAGGACCTTGCGCTTGCGAGGCAGGCGCCGGAACCACTGAGCTAACCCTCCGGCCCAATGCCATCTTTTTTTAAAAGGGGAAGAATGATAAATATACCACAAAGGTTGTAGATCAGCTCTGCCAGATAGAAGAGATGCATAGAGCAAGGTATATGGACAAGAGCAGAGTGATTTCTCCTAGTATGCCACCTTCCAGGTATCATCACATACTCAGCTGCTGAAATACTCATTTCAAGTTTTTAATGAGAGCTTCGTCACATGGTGTGATTGTTAGCCATTGGCCTTTGGTAGTCAGTTTATCAATCCTTGATTCTTTGCCATAGGTTGGGAGGTGAGGCTGGAAAAGTCCCAGCTTCTGATCATGCTTTCTTGCTATTTTACATGACTTAGGGTCCCATAGACGCCATTTATTTCATTAGCTTACTAAAGACAACCTGTATTGCTCTAGAAATTCCAAGGATATTAGGAGTTATATGTTGGGACTATGTATTTTATAATATTAAAGTCTGGGATAGATGAATCCGTAAAGACAGTAAGTAAATTAGTGCCTGCCAAGGATTGTGACACAGGAAAGAGGAATGACTGCTACTAAGTTTGAAGTTCTTTTGTGTGGTGATAAAAAAGTTATCTTAAATCATTGGTGATCAATGCACATATTTATTACACCGAAAGCATGGGTGCATTGTATACTTAAGATTGAACTATATAGTGCTTGCTTCAGCAGCACATATACTAAGATTGAACTATATGGAATGTGAATTATATTTCAGTAATGCTATTACCATAGCTATAGCAGATAAAGCTTATTTAAGAGAACTGAGTTGGAGCTGTGACAACTTTTTACTATCTGAGGGTCACAGTTGAACTTGTCTCCCTAGTTTCCACTGATTTCTCTTTCTGCTTTTCCCTGTATTGAATTCATTTGTTCAGCAAATATTCCTATAGCATCTGTGACCAAAACAGTATTGTAAACAGGACAGAGCAGTAAATAGTAGGCTACGTTCCTGTTCTAGCAAGTCAAGATATCTCATTTTCCTGGTCTGAGCCTCATCTTGTGGAAATACTCAACCATTGTGAACTAAGGGTATGAAGATTCTTTATCTTCCTAAACTCAAATTTACAATAAATAATATACTTGAACTTTGAAGGGAGTAGAAATCCTAAATGTTTTATATCTGATAATTCTTCCCTTGAGATCTGTGGAAAAGCTTGATTTTTAGAATGGGAAAATTAAGGTCACATCTCACTAGGTTCATTTTTTTCCCCAGCCTTTATTTCTGCATTTATAAAATTAAAATCCCACTTCAGTGGGTGTTCATTTTGAATTAGGCTTTTAATAACAAGGAACACACCTCTATTCAGACTAGGGAAATAGAGTAGAATGGTAGAAGGTTATGGAGCCAGTTCATGCCTTCTCCAAAATAGTAGAGGAGTGTCTTTGTGGGAATTCATGGGCTTTTGTTGTACTACTTACCAGGTCAACTACTAAGGTTTGGAGATTTTTGTTTGTTTGTTTATTTTGGTTTTTTCCTATCTCCTATTTCAGTCTTTATGTAATTCTGTGGGAAGTTACTAAAAGAGAATCTGACTGAAGTACTACGCTCAACCCAAGCTAAAGGAGGTTAAAAAAAAAAAAAAGACCTCTTGGTATGTTTATGGATTGGCTCTTCCTGGGTCAGGTGTTTTCCTCCTCACTCCTAGCACCAGTCAGCTCTATCATGGGCAAGTGGGAATGTAACAGAGTAAGAAATGTCCTGTTGTCTTCAGGAGCATGCCTAGAAATAACACTTTCTTTTAAACAAGGTTGTAAGTATGACAGTACTCAGTGTCATTTTCATTCTTGCTTTTCTGTTAACTTTCTGTTCACTGTTACAATCTGGGGCCAATTATTATTACTTCAGTGTTGTCTTGTCTCCAAAATGACTGCTTTGTTCCTACTATTGCCCTTCTCCAACTCCTGGAACAACAGCATCGTTCTTTTAAAAAACAAAATAAATCAAGAGTCAGGCTGTAGCTTAGTAGTAGAATGCAAGCACATGCAAGGCCTTGGGTTCAGTCCTCAGCAGTACATCCCACACATACCCTGTGAACAAACCATGTTCTGCCTTTGCTTCTGTAAAGCATTCTCACCACTTTTAACTTCCAGACTCTACTTTTCAAATTCAGTGTTCATCTGCTTCTACCTCTTTAACTTCCCTGTCTCCCTTAGTTACTATATTTATCTTTTAATTCTTGTCACTCTTATACATCAGTGGCTCTTTCTTCAGGTCCCTCACCTGTGCTGCTCTGACCTTCAGGAGGCCTTCCTCAAGCTTTCTTCCTCAGCCTCTTTGCTTCACTTGCCCTGTTACTAACCATCCCTTGAATCTCAACTTCAGTGTCATTTACTCACAAGAGGTTATTCCTAAACAAGCCATATGGAAGTTAAACCTCAACTTTTTAAACTTTAAGATAATTTATATTTTCCTCAATGTTATTTTCTGCCATCAAACTGTAAGTTTCCTAAAGATTGTAGTCTGCTTTGTACTTTCTCTTTTTCTCTTCCTTCCCCTCTTCTTCTCCCGCACTTCCTTCCTTTCCCCTCCTTTTCCTTTCTTCTCTCCTTCCCCAATCCCTCCTAGAGTCAAAGTTTTGTGGTTTTATTCACAGTTGCCTCAAACTCCTGAAATAGCAGTCCTCCTCCCTTGGCCTCCTGAGTAGCTGAAACTATAGATTAGTGTCACTAAGCTTTTTGTATAGATAACACTTAAATAAATATTTGGAGGAATTAAATATTTTCAAAAGAAAGCACAAGTGTATTTTTTAGTCTTTGGATTTTTTTTCTTATATGTTGTTTGGAGGTACAGTACAAGGGGTTACACTGAGGACCTTGTGATGCTAAGCAAGTGCTTGGCCACTGAGCAACATCCTTCTCATTTTTACATTTTTAATTTAAAAATTTCCCTCACCATATAACTTCTCTGTCTTTCTCTTTTAGGCAAGTGAACTGATCTCACATTTAACATGCAGTTCAGCTTTTCTATCTTTTTGGGTTTTTGGCTCCTTACTAGAAATATCTTCTAGGATTCTTTTTGCTTTTCTGTGACTTAGTTTTGCTTCCGGGTTACACTTAAACCTGAGTTTTCATTTATCATACCAATTTGAGTTTGGTTTGCTTTGGTTTGGTTTTGAGACAGGGTCTCGCTTTGTAGTTCATAGTGGCCTGAGCTCACTATGTAGCCCAGGCTAGCCTTGAACTCACACCAGTCCTCCTATCTCTGCCTCCCACATGCTGGGATTACAGGCTTAAGCCACTACACCTGTCATTATGGTATATGGTACATGGGATCAAACTCGAGACCTTAAACTTGCCAGGCAGACATCAGAACCACCGAGCTAAACCCCCAGCCCCCAGGGTCTTGCTTTGTAGTTCAGGCTGATGATGAACTGACTATGTAGCTGAGGCTGGTCTTGAACTCACAGCGATCCTCCTACTTCCGTCTCAAAGTACTGGGATTACAGGCATGTGCCATGACGCTTAGCAATACCAGTTGGTATTGATCACTCTTCTATTGAATTCTTAATTATTTGTGGGCATATATTTGCGTTTTGGTTATGTAAAATGTTTTTACTTGTCACAGTTTAGTAACATATTGCAGTAAGGTGAAATGTATATGAAATGTATATATTCTTAAAATACACAAAACACACAATGTGTCAAGATTGAATGATGAAGAGATAGAAAATCTGTTTACACCTGTAAACAAGTAAGATTGAACCAGTAATTTTAAAAAATTCCCAACAAATACAATCTGGAGTTCACCAAGTGGTTCAATCTGGCAAACTCTGTCAAACATTTGAGTGTTCTTGAAAAACTGACAGCAATCCTCCTCAGACTATTCCAGAAATCTGAAGAGACTACTCCAAAACTCATTTTTTAAGTTACTGTATTAGTTAACTTTCACATCCATGGGACAAAATACTTGGTACAACTTAAAGAGGAGAGGCTTGTGTTTTCAGAGAATTCAGTCTGTGGTTGGTTGGCTTGAAGAAGAAAAGGAACAGCATGGTGGATAAATATTATTCCGCCTGTGTAACATTGTGGAAAAGGCAAAATTATAGATAATGAAATGACCAGTGGTTTGCCAGGGGTTTGAGAGGGAGGAGAAAAAAAGTAAAGCAGGAGGATTCTTAGGCCAGTGACACACTCTGGTATTATAATGGTAGATATATGTCACTAAACATTTGTGAAGATTCATAGAATGTACAACATCAAAAGTGAACTCTGGACTGGAGTTTTAGCTCAGTGGTTCCAGCACCTGCCTAACAAATGCAAGGTCCCTGGTTCAATCCTGGTAGCCACATATAGCAATACTGGGCATGGTGACTCATGTCCACTAGCAGTCAGTACCACATACCACAGTGCCAGGTGTGGTGACTCACACCTGTAATCCTATCATTCAGGAGGCAGAGGCAGGAGGATTGCTGAATTCAAGACTTTCTTGGGCTACATAGTGATCTCAGAGCCAGCCTGAACTACAAAGCAAGACCCTATCTCTTAAAAAAAAAAAAAGTAGACTCTATTATTTGAGAGATAATATAAAGTATTTGAGATGATAAATGCAGGTACATCATTTGTAACAAACGTACCACTGGTCATACATAGGGTGTTAAATAATAGGTAAGCTATGCACAGAGGAGCAAACAATGAACGACTAACCATAGTTTAGATGCTGGCACTTAACTCTAGGTGAGATAGGTAGCCACCTGTGAGTTTAGCATAAGATTTATTCTGAGTTAAAATAATAATTTGAGGACAAAAACTATATGGAAACTGTCTGTACTTTCCTTTAAATATTCCTGGAAATGTGAAACTGCTCTGAAAAATAGTCTTTTTAAAGGATACTATAGCATGATAAAATCCATATAAAAATATAAATGTATGAAACTGTTGTAAATATGGTGATGTACAAAAAAAACCCCAAGATACCTATTGGAATTAAACTGGACAAACTCAGGGGAAATAGTTGCTTCTAAGCAAAAAGAAAGGATGAGGGGAAAGACTGCAGATGGAATGAGCGTATAGCAGTATTTATAAGACTTTAAATTTTTTATCTCCTTAAAAGAAAGATAAATATGACAGACAAACATGTAGTGAAACATGAGTATTGGCTGAGTTCAGCACTTGTCTACCACACACGAGGCACTGGGTTCTATCTCCAGCACTGAACAACAGACTGCTTTCTGTCTCAATGCCTGTTCATTCATTAGTTTTCTACTGTCCACTCCATCAATGATCTACTCAGCTCATCTGGTTTTTAAATGACATTTTGACAACTTTCTAAGTTGATATTATTTAGTCTTTACCTCTCTTGAGCTCCAGACTCAATTGACTACTTGACATCTCTTTTTTTTTTTTTTTTTTTTTAAGACAGGGTCTCACTTTGTAGTTCAGGCTGGCCCTGAGCTCACTATGTGGCCCAGGCAAGCCTTAAACTCAGCAGTCCTCCTGTCTCTGCCTCCTGAGTGCTGGGATTACAGGCCTGAGCCACCACACCCTGCATTGTGGTATGTGGTATTGATTGTTGGTGGGCATGAGTCACCACGCCCAGCATTGTATGTGGTTACCGGGATCAAACTCAGGACCTTGGGATCAAACTCAGGACCTTGCAAGGCAGACAGGCAGGCGCTGGAACCACTGAGCTAAATCTCCGGCCCCTTGACATCTCTTTGATGCATTATAAGCATGTTAGTCTTGGTATATTGGAAAAAATACAAATGACATACTCAAAGGCATATTCCTTTCCCCAAACCTGCTGATCATTGTCTGCCCTATCTCACTTTCATCCTCCAGTTTCTTGAGCTGAAAAAATTTGATGTCATCATCTCCTTTCTTTCATAGTCCTGTTCAGTATATTAGCAAATTTTGTATATTCAGTTTCCAAAATAAATACAGATTTCAAATATGTCTCATGATCCTGCTGCTGCTACCCTGATTGAAGCTGTTATATCTTGCCTGCATTTAGGGTATATTACCACCACTGCAACTCAAATTATTGTTTTAAGTCAGAATAAATCCTTTGCTAAACTCACAGGTGGTACTTGTCTCACCTAGAGTAAGTGCCAGCATCTATACTATAGTTAGTCATTCGTTGTTTGTTCCTCTGTGTTTACTTCATGTTGGCCACCATGGATTCTTTACATTCTTTTTTTTTTTCTTGGGTGTCTGGGTATTTTTTACTTGTGAATCTCTGTACATTTAGTACTGTTTTCCAAATATCTGCATGACTTCAGCAGTCACCTTCTTAAAGTCTTTAGTTAAAAATATCCCTTTTCCAGTTGGGTGTAGTGGCACATGCCTATAATCCCAGCACTTATGTGGTTGAGGCAAGAGGATTGCTTTGAATTGGAGACCAGTCTCAGCTACATAGTTTTAAGGCCAGCCAGGTCTACATAATAGTTTCAGTAGCAGCCAAACAACATAGCAAAAAAAAAAAAAAAATCCCTTTCCTAGCTTTATAATTTAATTTGATTTGATTTTTCTCCCCAAGTACTTGTTGGGTAAATGAATTGTTTTCTGTGTAGCTGTACACATCTGTTTAGTATGTGAGCACAATTAGAGTACTGTTTAATACTTTGGCAAAGTGATTCATGATATCCCTCTTAATAATAAGATATTTCTGGGCTGGATTGTTAGCTCAGTGGTTCTGACGCCTGCCTTGCAAGCGCAGGGTCCTGAGTTTGATCCCCGGAAACCACATACAATGCTGGGCGTGGAGACTCACGCCTACCAACAATCAATACCACATACCACAGTGCCGGGCGTGGTGGCTCACACCTGTAATCCCAGCACTCGGGAGGCAGAGACAGGAGGATTGCTGAGTTTGAGGCTTGCCTGGGTTACATAGTGAGCTCAGAGCCAGCCTGAACTACAAAGTGAGACCTTGTCTCAAAAAAAAAAAAAAAAAAAAAAGATATTTCTCTTGATATGGCTGAAGTCTGAACATAAGTTCACAAATGAAAATTAGACTTTTAAAAGAAAATATGGAGGAAAAAGGGGAAAGTAGCTTACTTAGAGATCTGACTAAAATATATACTGAATATTTAAATTTAGGATTTTTATTATAGTAAAAGACATTGTGATTAATCCTTCTCAAAATACTACTCCTCATTGTGTAAATATGTCTGCCGTCATTCTTGTCACTTTCTGAAGCCATTTTGGAAGTCTTTTGTTGATGTCTTACAAAGTATGATAAAAAAAAAAATATGTTGAACGCTGTTTTCAAGTACCATCGGAGGCAGAGTCAAGCCTGTAAAAACATTACGAAGTATCCTCAGCCACCTTGTTTACTCTCTTTTTCCCAAAGTCAAAATGACTATGAAAGGTAAACACTTTCAAACAAGTCAGGACATCAAGGCAACTAACCAAAGACATAAGAATGGAGCTTGGAAATGTTCTGCAGAGGATTAAGAGCAATGTATCTTTTACTAATTTTTTAAAATTTAATCATTCACTGTACTTTTAGATCACAGTGTGTAATAGAAATAGACCTAGGATGAAAAAGTAATGTATAGTATAGAAAAACACATGAGCCCGGAAATGTCACTGCGCCTCAGTTCCTCTCTTTGAAAAATGAAATGGTTTAAATGATTTCTATTCTTTTTAGTTGCAAAATCCTGTAATGGGGGCCAGAGATTTAGCTCAGTGGTTCCGGCGCCTGCCTTGCAAGCACAGAGTCCTGAGTTTGATCCTGGTAACCACATACAATGCTGGGCATGGTGACTAACGCCCACCAGCAATCAATAACACATACCATAGTGCCAGGGCGTAGTGGCTCACGCCTGTCATCCCAACACTCGGGAGGCAGAGGTAGGAGGATTGCTGAGTTTGAGGATTGTCTGGGCTATATAGTAAGCTCAGGGCCAGCCTGAACTACAAAGTGAGAACCTGTCTCAAAAAAAAAAATTTTTTTTAATGCTATTTATTTAAATTTCTCTGAAGAAAACCATTGAAGTTATGTTTATAGAAAGAAAGCACTCCTTAATTTTCATAGTTTTAATTTAACATTGTTATATGGAAAAATATAATTGTATTCCTCAGCTAAGAATACATATATCAGCAGAGACATCAGACTCCTTCAGCAGTAATGTGAAAGTTTGGGTTCTGATGAAAAATAGCAGAACCACAACATAGTTCTTCATTGTTTGCAGTTTTGGCCTATGTCATTTGTTTTTTCATGATTCTTAACACATAGAAACTACATTGGCATTCATGGAAACCTGCACAAATGAAAATTTAAATGTTTTGTGGCATTGTTTTTGAAGTTCACAAAATTGAGGAAAGATTTTGAGGCATTAAAGATCTTGATATCTGTTTAATTCACTTTACAGATCAGAGAATAAAAGTGATAATTTGTGTAAGATTACATTAATTAGAGGTTGACCTGGGCCTGATAGCCATTTACTAGTAGAGTAGTATAACCATTTACTTGTAAACCATCTTGGGAAATTAGTGCATGTATTTTCTCCCTTCTCCTCTTTAAGCATTTGCATAAGAAAAGTGAATATAAACAACGTTAGAAGTTCAGATTTTCACTTCTTACTTTTACCTTGTAACTTTTCTAGATGAACATGTGTAACATGTATTTAATAAGTTTCCTTGTGTTATTAAATATATTGAATACATTTCCCTGTTTGAATCTCAGTCTACTATAATTCTGTGTCTTTGTTTTTTTAACATATTCATGAAGGAGCCATAATTTGTATATCTTCTTGTTGGGTAGCTTGAACCCCAAGTGCTAAATGCATAACTGTCCCATCTGACAATATTTTATTAACTTCATTAGTAAAATGACCAATAAAATGATTAAATCCATTTGTCCCACCTAGTGGTACAGGCCATCCAATAGGACTGTCAATATATGTACTCTGGTGGTTCAAGATAGTGATGGGAACATGTTAAAAATTATCTTCAAGTACTAAGCTTCAATGCTTATAGTTAAAATATGAATTGTTAATTAATATATGGTAACTAAAATTATTTCTGGAACTACTCTAATTACTTTGTGTAGTTTAAATCTAGTCTCCAACCCTGAATTTATTTTCCAAGTCTTCTTGTGCTCAGTCTCCATTTACCTTTTAACTTAAAGAAAAGAGAGATCTTGAGTCTAATAATCTGTGATTTTGTTTTAATATTTAAGTCTCTAATCCACTTGGATTTTAGTGTAGTGCGTGGTGAAAGAGATAAGTCCAGCTTTAGTCTTTGGCAGAGTGAAGCCTAGTCTTTCCAACACTATTTGTTAAAGAGGTTTATCTTTCCTCTGTTGAAGATATTTGGCTTTTGTCAAACATGATGTGGCTTAGTATATCTAGAGTTGCTTCTGGATCCTCTAATCTGTTCTACTGATTCTGTTCCAGTGATCCTGTTACGTTGCCAGTACCATGTTGTTTTTATCACAGTGGCTTTGTAGTATAGTTTCAAGTTGGAAAACACTAAATCTGCTGCAAAATAAATTAGGTAGAACTCATGGAGAGATTGGTTTAGGGAAAGACTTTATGAAAATCTGTACAGTGCGAGAACTAGAAGAAAGAATCAACTGAGACCTCAGCTTATTAGAAAAGCATCTACAGAGCAAGAGAAATCACCAGCAGAGTTAAAAGACAAGCATGTGGGAAAAAAATTTTTACCAGCTGTTTCTGAGACAAACAGCAAGTGTCTAGAATCTATAAAGAATTTTAAAAAGTCACCCCCCCCAAATTTGAAGAGCCAATTCAAAAATGGGCATCTGAATGAACAGACACTTTTCAGAGGAGGAAGTAAAAGCAGCTAAGAAGCATGTGAAGAAATGTTCAACATCACTGTTCATTTGAGAGATATAGTTGAAAAGAACACTGAGGTTTCATTTCACTCCACCAAGAATGGCTGTTATTACAAAACTAACAAGCAACTAATGCTGGTGAGGCTGTGGGGAGAAAGGAGCCTTTCCCACTGTTTGTGGGAATGTAGACTGGTGCAACCACTGTGGTGATTCAGTGTGGTGATTCCTTAGAAAACTAGGATTAGACCCTGCTATTGTCCCACTGGGTATATACACGAAAGAATTAAAACTTTATATCACAGTGACATATGTGTATCCATGGTCATGGCAGCTCAATTTGTGATAGCCAATTCTTGGAAACAACCCAAATGCCCATTGATTGGAAACTGTATAAAGAAGATGTGTTTTAAAACACACACACACCAAAAAAAAAAAGTATTACTCTGCCATAAATAATGATAAATTTGAGTCATTTATACTCAAATGGGCATACCTCAAAGATATAAGTGAAATAAATAGGTCACAGATGTGTAAATACCTTATCTTTTCTCTGGTATGAGAATTGAAGATGTAAATGAGTTCTAAAATATATGATAGATATTGAAAAATAGGAAATATTCAAAGGGAAAAGGATAGGGGTAAGTAATGAGAGGAAAGAAAAACATCTGATGGTAAAAAAGGATTCAAACAATGTATATCGGGGGTGGGGAGTTGTAGGATGGGCAAGGGAATGGGAAAATGAGAATTAAGTTGTGTCATTTACTGGTACAAATTCTCAATGTCAGGTGGTCATGATGTATATATAAAGTATACCAATAAAACAATTTTCAAAAGAATTGGTAAGATTAATATTAAAATTAAAATATATAATCTATGAAAAACTAAGCAACAATTTATTTTGTAACTATATTTATTTCTTAAATAAACTTTTTAGTAGATTTTAATCATTGGTCTGCCTGAGTAAGCATTTAAATTTCCCTTTCATTGTTAGGTGCTGGTGAGTTGGCAAGTGGACAGGAAAGGAGGGAGAAATAGGGGAAGAGAAGAATAAGAAAATAAACTTTTTTTTTCCTGTTTCTGTTTGTTTGATTTTTTTTTTTTTGGTGAATTTTCGGTTTGGATTTTTGGTTTTATTGATAGAGATTGAAGCCAGAGGCTATGTGCTCTGTACATATTCTACCACTGAATGATTAGCCATATTAATGGGGCTGAATCTGTCTGCCTACCAGGTATGTTTAGGTTGTGGTAATCATCTCAGTTAAAAGCAGCAGTAATGCAGATTTCTCCATAAAGTGTGGCTTCACTTTTAATGACAAAACTGACCTGACTCCTTGACTGGCTTTCCATTTTTCTGCATCTGCCATTTTTGAAAGTTCTCTTTTTTGTATATATTTCTCACCTGGAATGCCTTTCTTTGTATGTGTTCCTGATTTTATTGTTGTTGTTGGATTGATCAACTGAAATAGTATCTTGCAGTGCTGCCCATGTTTGCCTCAAATGTATGATTCTCCTGTCTCAGCTTTCAAAGTGACTGGGATTACAGGCAGGCACACACCACCATGCCCATCACTTTTTCTTACCTTTTCTTTTTTGTGTGTTTTAAGGTACGTGTTAAATGAAAAAAATCAAGTTACATGGGCTGGAGATTTAGCTCAGTGACACTGCTTTCCTGGCAAGTGCAAGGTCCTAAGTTGATTCCTGGTACAACAAAAAATAAATAATTAAATCATACAGCCTATTTAGAATGGGTTTTGGCACCTGATAATTAGATTAATGTTAGGCCTTCTTACTATCTTATTAAATTCTTTTTCTGTGTCATAAGAGTATTACCTTGTTAAGGTCATAGATATTCTATGTATCATACATCTTTGTATTTTTAGTGCCTGACCTATAGGTAGATACTAAGTATATAAATACTTCCGAGCAGTGGTGAATAACATTCACCTATGGAGGCCAAGGATTTAGCTTGGTGGTTCCAGTGCCTGCCTCACAAGCATGAGGTGTCCTGAGTTCCATCCCCAGTACAAAAGAAAAAAAACATTAGCCTGTAAGAGAGGGCAGTATAATATATCTCATCACACACAATAGACCTTATGACTAATTTTTCAACTTTTTATTTTCTTGTGTTTATAATCCAGTTACCTAAGTATTAATTTTCCAAAGGTATGAATGACAGACTAGATGAAATAAAATCAAACATTATTTTCTTTATCCTTTATATGGTTGGCTGGAAAAAGAATTTTCTTCAAATTTTTCTCTAGTGAAATCCAAATTCTCCATGCCCAAGAAATTTTGAAGTAATCAAATGTTTTACAGTACGTTAATATGTAATAAATTCATAATTTTTAGAGTCTTAAAGAACTGTCCTTTGGTAAAATTGACTTGAGAATTAGGAGAAATTAAAGTAGCCACTAACTGAGAATGAAGAAACTATTCATTATAGTAAAGTAGTAGACTCCACACCTCATTAAACCTGGAAGTATATTTAATCCCCTAGCACTTAGTACAGTGATGTTCACATACTAAATATTTCTTAAATTTAAAAAGTTTGCTTTAAAAGTAGCATTCTAGGGCCAGAGGGTTAGCTCAGTGGTTCCAACGCCTGCCTCGCAAGCACAAGGTCCTGAGTTCGATCCCCGGTAACCACATATAATGCTGGACATGGAGACACGCCCACCAACAATCAACACCGCATACCACAATGCCAGACATGGTGGCTCACGCCTGTAATCCCAGCACTCGGGAGGCAGAGACAGGAGGATTGCTGAGTTCGTGGCGGCTTGCCTGGGCACCATAGTGAGCTCAGGGCCAGCCTGAACTACAAAGCAAGACCCTGTCTCAAAAAGCAAAAAAAAAAAAAGCATTCTATATTCTGCAAGATTGTTATTTGAAATTTTTTTTGGCAATTTCTTGACCCTTTTGCCTGATTTTAAGATTTTATAAGCACATGAAAAAGAAATAAAGACTTCAGGTGATTTGCCCAAACTCTATCCTCATCCTCATCACCATGTACCTTCTGTCACCTGTTTCCCATATTCTAACCCTAACCCTAACCTCATTCCTGCTATTTAATTGTAGTACTTAGTAATAAAAACTGAAGCTAGGGCTGGTGATTTAGCTCAGTAGTTGCAGCGGCTGCCTAGTGTGCCCAAGGTTCCTGGTTCAGTCCCACTAACCACATACCACAGTGCTGGAGGTGGTAACTCATGCCCACCAGCAATCAGTTGTAACCCAGTTTGGTCTGGTTACCATGCTGCCTCTGTAATCTGATGGCCTTGGGAGGGTGAGCGGTGATGTGGGATTAATATGGCAACTGCCTGCATGGTTTGAAAGCTTCTTTATTAATTACCATTTCACAGAGGTTACTGGCCTTCACATAGGGCGCCTTGGGATGTGATTGGATGAGAGGGCAGGCACAGTGTTTATGGTGGGGTATGATTGGATGCAAGGGAGGAAGCAGCATTTAGCAATGTGTGATTGGTCTGCATCACCTGTGTCCCCTATGTCACATGTGTCCGTGCATTGCTATGGTTTCTTAAAGGGGCACTACCCCTTTTTCCATCTGCCAGGAGAGACCAAGAAGGGTTTGGCTACAATCAGTATCACACACCACATTGCCTGGCGTGGTGACTCACGCCTGTAATTCCAGCACTTGGGAGGCAGAAGCAGGAGGATTACTGAGTTCCAGACTTGCTTGGGCTACGTAGAGAACTCAGGGCCAACCTGAACTACAAAGCAAGACCCTGACTCAAAAAAAAAACCAAAAAACCTGAGGCTAGAAGTACCTCTGTCCCTCAGAAATCTACTCTATTAAATTTATTGAATAATCACTTACTATATCTTACAGATTATATTCTGTATGAGAAATATGCATGGGTATTATTAATTATTAAAGTGATTTATTTTTTTCTTGTGATATGTAGAGCCCATTTCTCTTGGTAATACAAAATGAGCATGTCTTATCAAAATGCTTGGAACTAGAATATTTTCAGATGATCAAATATTTGCATTCAGAGAATGAGTCTGTCTTGGTGAAACATCTCAACAGAATTCATGTGTATTTTTATATGTGTTACAGCCTAAAGTTACTAAATAGTACTTTTAATAATTTTGTGCATGAAACAGTTTCAAGTTAAGAAATTTTTCATTTGTATCGTGTGTCAGTGCTTAAAAAGTGATTTTTTTTTTTAGCATTCTCACAATTGAGTCATAATTTTTTT
>PVIC010038022.1:0-17788 GCA_004025085.1 Thryonomys swinderianus | reverse complement strand
AGATGTGCACAGCACTGAGGGAAGTCGGTGGCCGACTGGCCTGGCTGGGATGTGAAGTTCATGATTTGGCAAGCTGCTCTGTGTAGACAGGGGCCAGAATGCAAAGTGCCCTGGACGCAACTTGCTTCCACAAGAGGACAGCACTTCAGAAGAATTCTGGTCTGACCCACCTGCTAAGATTCAAACCCCCAAACTCCACGAGTGGCATGAAGGAGGGAGGGACACCGGTGAAGTGAGACAAGTAAACAGGGCATACTGGACTGCTTTTATCTGTTGTCATCACCTTGTTCATTTGTTTTTAATTGAATTCTTTATCGGTACATTTTATATATACATCCTGATCACTTTTTGTAATACATAAACACACGGACACCCAGAGCACCTGTCCTGAGAAAGGCCTGCACTTGGTGGATCTGTAATTGTGGCACGTCTCCATGTCCTTGCAAATGTGAACAGAGAGCCCACATACATTATGAAAAGAAAAACTCTAAATTCTACAGTATGTAAAATAATGTTTGTTTTTGAGTTGTGAAAATAAATAGTCCAGCAGTTGACAGCGTAAGAAATTAAGGCTTATGCTGGAGATTTAGCTCAGTGGTTCTAGTGCCTGCCTAGTAAGTGCAAGGTCCCTGGTTCGATCCCCAGTAACCACATACAACAGCAATCAGTACCACACACAATGCCAGTTATGGTGGCTCACGCCTATAATCCCAGCCCTCAGGTGGCAGAGGCAGGAGGATTGCTGTGAGTTCGAGACTTGCCTGGGCTACATAGTGAGTTCAGGGCCAGTCTGAACTACAAAGCGAGACCCTGTCTCAAAGAAAAAAGTAATTCAGGCTGTTTCTGTCAGGTGATCCAGGCGCCCACTATAGCACCCTCTCTCCACGCAGTTCAGAGCCACCTGCCTGTCTCTGCACTTAGCTACACGTAGTGTGGCCAGGAAGTCAGCCCTCAGCTCAGACACCATCTCTTCAGGGACCTTCACTCTGATCACTCTCTCACCTCTTACACTTCCTCCATTATTCTTATTACTACTTGAAATGATCTTACAATTCAGTTATTTTGTGTCATTCTTCCTTGACTTGGAAGGGAATAGGAAGCTTGGGTACATTACTTGGTCACATTTCCAAGGTCAGTCACATACTTGAGGTTCAATATTGAACCTGGATGAATGATTGGATCTAACTTTTTTTGTGGCACTAGGGATTGTATCTGGGGCCTTTAAACATTTAAAAAATTTTTTTTTTTAATTTGAGACAAACTTTCATTAGGATGCCCAGATTGGACTGAAATTTGTGATTCTCTCTCTCTCTTCTTTTTTGAGACAGGGTCTCACTTTGTAGTTCAGACCAACCCTTAGCTCACTATGTAGTACAGGCAGGCCTATAACTCACAGCAATCCTCCTGCTTCTGCCTCCCGAGTGATAAGATTACAGGCATGAGTCACCACACCCAGCATTTGTGGTATGTGGTTACCAGGGATAGAATTTGGGACCTTGTGCTTGCAAGGCAGACACTAGAACCCTGAGCTAAATCCCTGGACCCTGTGATTCTCTTGCCTCAGCCTCCCAGGCTGGTGGAATTACAAAGGTGTGTCACTATGCCTGGCATGTAATTTTTACAAAAATGCATACTATATACTGTCTATAAATGTAACATTATATATCTGCTACATATTATATATAAATTGGAATTTTAAAAAATACTAGTAGAATCATACTATGCAACTCCTGTCTACTTTGAGATATTTTATTTTATATGTGCAAAAAATAAAGAACTTTCTATATGATACTGTATATGGTCAAACATCCTTTTTGATATTGTTAAAACCATTTGAGTGAAGAGAATAGTGGAAAGTTGGAGTTGTTCCTCTGTAATGCTTTCTTCCCGTTTTTTAAATACAAGAGGAATTTCCATGAAAATAAATATGCATTCTTGATTAAACAGTACTCCAGCAGGTAAACTTTTTGAGAGTTTAAAATTATTCATTAAATTAATTTAAAATTGAGTGGTACAGGAGAAAAATTCAAGTCTATCACTTTGTATTTTTGCTTCTATTGTGCCCTCTTGTGGAATCATACGTAACTTACATATTCGTTTTTGTGACATTTTAACAGAGCAGGGCATCCTAATGTCACAGCTACATTTGCGCACACTCCTCCAGGCAATGACCTATTCTGATCAGTTGACCTTTGTGGACAAGATTCAGATTGCCCAGAGTGGGCCACATCCACATGGCTTTATTCAAAATGCTTTTCCTAAAATTCTGGCTCATCCAACTTGTGTTTAGTCTTTGATTTCATCATCTCAGCTATGTGGCCAACTGCTGGGTCTGCATGGAGGAAGTCCCCGCAGGCCCTCCACAACTGCGGGTGTCCGGTTTCTCTGGCATGTTCGGAGAGAATGGCTCTCTCAGATTCCATCTGTTTCCATGCTCCCTCTTGGCCTGCGTCCTCTTATCAGGTGTTGCAATCCCAGCCAGCAAGGACACAATATCTTTCCTTGTTGGCTAGACATCCCATTAGCCATGGCAACTGTCAGTGAGAGCAGGCTAGTGTTTACTCAGACAGCGCCTCCCCAGAGAAAGTGTCCTCTGCTAGAGAGCTACTGAAAACCAGTAGCTGGATTACATGCAACTGTAGCTCTTCACCCCAACCGGACTGATTATTAAGGAACCTTCCCCTCTCTTTATATTTGAGGATAAAATTTAAAAATGTATTAAATAGATCCTGGGTTCCAGGCTTGGCACTTTTATAACTGTTATATTTTGAAATCCTCTCTGGCACCACTTAAAGCCCTTCTGTCTGTTTGTCCATCAACCTTCCCTTTGTCCACCCTTCTCTGCACGCCTCTGTCTATCTAAGCAGGTTTGTGGTGTGCTTGTTGACACTATATGCCGGGCATTACTCTCGGTCCAGGAGATCAAAGACCTCAGCTTAGATAGTGCTTACATACTAAGGAGAGAAGCCAAAAATCATAGTAAACTGTTAAGGTAATAGAATGAAGGGAAAAATTAAGCAGAGAAAGGAGTAGATATACATATAAAAGCCTTAACCTGCTGAACCTGAGGAAAGACAAACGCTTTCTTTTTTTAAAAAAAGTAGCAAAATATTTATTGGTATACTTTAGGCATATGTAATGGTAGCATTCATTACAGGGAACTTGCACCTGTATGTGATGTATCCTGCCTCTTTTGCCTTGCCTCCCCCTCCATTAAGCCCCTCCCACTCCCTATGAAGAAAAGTTGTATTTCCATTTTTCCTTCTATTTTCACTTTTTTCTTATCCCTTCCTCCCCTTCTCCCTCATCCTTCTTAGTTCCCCTTCCCATTTGAACACTTTGTTTCCATTTCTCAACATCCATTATACGTTTCAGTCCTAATTTCCACTTTTGGTTTTTCACACCAGAAAACAATACGGTATTTAAACACATGCATCTGATTTATTTCACTTAAATGTATATTTTCTATCCATTTAGCTATAAATGTCTGATGCCTTATCCTTCTTCAGGGCAGACTAGTGCTCCATTGTACAAACAACCCCACATCTTTATCCACCCCTCAGCTGATGGACATCTGGGCTGTTTGCATGATTTAGCTATTACAAACTGTGCTGCTATAAACATGGGTATGCATATATTGCTGCAGTATGACACAGTTCTTCTGGAAAGATAGCAAGAAAGGGACTAGCTGGGTCAAATGAAACCCCTAGTTTTAGTTCTTTGAGGAATGTCTACATTGATTTCCACAGCGATTGGATGACTACACCAGCAGTGGAGAAGGTTCCTTTATTCTTACTTTCCCTCCAGCATTTATTATTGGTTGATTTCTTGATATTAGCCATTCTTTCTGAAGTGAGATGGGATCTCAGCATTATTTCTTTGTTTAGTTTTTTGAGACAAGGTCTCACTTTGTAGTTCAGGCTGACCCTGAACTCACTAAGCACAGTCCAGGCTAGCCTTGAACTCATGGCAATCCTCCTGCCTCTGGCTCCTGAGAGCTGGGATTACAGGTGTGAGTCACCACGCCCAGCTCAGCATTGTTTTAATTTTAATTTGCAACAAATACTCTGTTTCTATATCCATATAAGAGTAGAAGAATGGAAAGTTCAAAGGGGATATTGAGAACACTTTCAGAATGTCTTCAGCAAATATATTTTTTTAAATGCCCCTCCCGGGCCAGAGGGTTAGCTCAGTGGTTTCAGCGCCTGCCTGGCAAGCGCAAGGTCCTGAGTTCGATCCCCGGAAACCACATACAATGCTAGGCGTGGAGACTCACGCCCACCAGCAATCAATACCACATACCACAGTGCCAGGTGTGGTGGCTCACACCTGTCATCCCAGCACTCGGGAGGCAGAGGCAGGAGGATTGCTGAGTTCAAAACTTGCCTGGGCTGCATAGTGAGCTCAGAGCCAGCCTGAACTACAAAGTGAGACCCTGTCTCAAAAATAAAAAAAGAAAACAAAACAAAAACAAACAAACAAAAATGCCCCTCCCACCAAAATGCTAGCACTAAGAAACCTCTCAGAGTAGAGCAGAATGCCCAAACTACTGAAAAACCTGGGCTCCTATCCAAATTCTATGATTTAATCCAGGAAAATAATTTAATTTCCCTAAATTTCAGTTTCCTCACTTCTAAGGAGGATGCAAGTGAGTGCATCCCTCATGGCTAAGAGTTAAGGAACTCACAGACTTGGAGCTCCGACCATGGGATCAAACGAAGCAGAGTCCCAGTGCTCTGGCCTCCAACCATACATCCCTCTCTGCAGTGCTATGTCTTGAAGGCACTTGTTTTCTTTTTTCTTTTCTTTTCTTTTTTTTTTTTTTTTTTGAGACAGGGTCTCACTTTTGTAGTTCAGGCTGGCCCAGTTCTCACTATGTGGCCCAGGCAAGCCTGGAACTCAGCAATCCTCCTGCCTCTGCCTCCCAAATGCTGGAATAAAGGTATGAGCCACCACACTCTGCACTGTGGCCTGTGGTACCTGGGATCACACTCAGGACCTTGCGCTTACAAGGCAGAGCTGGAAGAACCACTGAGTAAAGTCCCTGGCCCTGAAGGCAAATTTTATAGCAATATTTCTCAAATTCTTTTCAACTATACCTCACAGTAGGAAATTTATTCACATCAATCTTAGTACATTCATGAATACAAAGTTCACTTGGTTCACAAACCTTAGTTCTTTTCATGATTCTGGTCGTAAACTGAATTGAATGAGAACCGAATCAAATTTCCCCATAAGTCAACATTGAACCTAACCACTGAATTTTATTCAGTTCTCATCCAATCTGGTTTATGACTGGAATCATGGAAATAACTAAGTCTGTGGACTGAGGTACCACCATATACAAAACAGAAAAAAATATATACAAATAACAAGTAACATTTGTCTTTACTACATGTAATGCTTGTCCATTATTTTCTATTGGTTTTTTTTTTTGAGACTGGTTCTCGCTGTAGTTCAGGCTGGCCCTGAGCTCACTATGTAGCCCAGGCAAGCCTCGAACTCACAGCAATTCTCCTGCCTCTGCCTCCGAGTGCTGGGATTACAGGCGTGAGCCACCATGCCTGGCACTGTGGTATGTGGTACTCATTGCTGGTGGGTGTGAGTCATCACACCCCATATTGTTACATGTGGTTACTGGATTGAACCCGGGACCTTGCGCTTGCTAGGCAGGCACTGGGAGCACTGAGCTAAATCTCTGGCCCCATTATTTTCTATTCTATTCTGCTTTATTTGAGTTTTTTGAAACAGACAGTAATTCACTAAGGTAATTTCAAGAATCACTGGTGGGTTACTTCCCACAATTTCAGGAAAACAAAAGTCAAACAATTAACAAAATCTTGGTAAATAAATATACATGGAAAGTTCTCGCTTCGGCAGTGCATATACTAAATATACATGGAAAGGCAGACATACAGGCAGATAAGCAAAAATAACCTCTCTATGTCCCTCATCTTATTTCCCATTTTCAGAGAAGGCTATCAATTCCAATTACTTTTAAAATTTAAGTTAAATGCATTTTAATTGACCCATTAAAACATAAAAATTAACCGGGTGTGGTGGCTCACGCCTGTAATCCCAGCACTCAGGAGGCAGAAGCAGGATTGCTCAGTTCCAGGCTTGCCTGGACTACATAATGACCTCAGGGCCAGCCTGACAGTGAGACGTCTCAAAAAAATAAAAATAAAAATATACATATTAATGGGGTTCTATGGGATGTTTCAATATTTATATACATTGTGCAATGTTTAAATCTCAGTTTATGGTGAAAACTTGAAAAGTCCTTTTTTCTAGCTTTTTGAAACATACAGTACATCTTTGCTACCCACAGTCATCTCCCTGTGCAACAGCCCCCCAGAACTTCTTGCTCTGAATGAACTCTGACTTGTTACCCACTGATGAAATTTTCCTCTTTCCTCCCTCTTCTCCTCAATCTCTCATAACACCCCTCCATTCTCATTACCTCTGAAATCAATTTCTTTAAATTCCAGATCACGTAAGCACTTGTCTTTCTGTGCTAGCTTGTTTCACCTACTATCATGACCTCCAGTTCTGTCCATATTGTTGTAATGACAAAATGTTATTCTTTTCCTGGCCAAATGATATTCCATCACATACATGTGCCACATTTTCTCTATTCATTCACAAAACAACTGTAATTCTTTAAATTGATTCTGTGGGTATATACCTCCATATCTTTAAACAATAGATCTATTCACTATCTACTCCAGATGACTAACATTTAGTTTTGTTTCATATTAACTCTCAGCCCTTCTGCACAAATATACATACTTCACTTCTCCTAATATGATTATAACAAAATATTATTTAGATCAATAGCAATGTCATGATCACTTGTGTAAATATTATGTTAAACCATGAAGAAAAAGCCATGATACTTTCCCTCTTTATACAACTTTATTTTTCATGCTACTGTTAGTCTGTTTGGTATTTTACCAAAGTTTCTTCCAGTTTCCTGATTTTTATTTGTTTGGGTTTTTTTGTTGTTGTTTTGGTGGTACCAAGGATTGAACTCAGGCCCTTGTGCTTCCAAGGTAGGCATGGTACCACTTGAGCCAAATCCCCAGCCCCTAGTTTCCTGATTTGCTCCAATCAGAATGTTGTATAGCAGTCATTTTCCTACACTGTACACTCCTCCTAACTCTCATGTGGTATTCCCTGCTTTCTGGACTCCACAGCTTCATCTTTCATAGTGTACTCCAGTTTGGTAAAGCACATTACACAATGACAGAGGACTCAAAGGAGGAAAATATCTTCAAACTGTGTATGTCTGGAAATGGCTTGATTTACCTATATATGTGATTATAGTTTGGGAGGGTATGTAATTCTATGTGGGAAATCATGCTACCTGTCAATTTTTTTTTTTTTTAAAGACCAGGTTCGCTTTGCAGTTCAGACTGGCTCTGAGCTCACTCACTATGTAGCCCAGGCAAGCCTCCAACTCAGCAATCCTCCTGCCTCTGCCTCCAGAGTGCTGGGATTACAGGTGTGAGCCACCACATCAGGCTGCCTGTCAATTTTTAAGGCCTTGCTCCAAAATTTCAACACTTGTACAGTAGCTGTCAAGAAATCTGAAGCTCTTCTGATTTCTGGTGTTTGAACATACCCTTCCCCTGTCTCAGTTCACTCATCCCTGCCTTTTCTGGCTTCCAATAGGATTTTCCCTTTCTCTCTCTATTGTTCTGAAAGTTTAAGTCAATCTTCAGATGCTATATGGGTTTCCATCAATATGATAGCCTTTTGTTGGGTTCTGTCAACTCAGAGAAATGCCCTCCTGTTTGCAGAAACACTCTTGAATTAGTTTCACTATCAATTTTGTACCTTTTGGATTTCTCTTTCCAAAACTGCTGTGATCAGATATCAGGCCTATTCTCTCACTTCTAATCACTTTATTGCTGTTTTCCATCTCTCTGATGTATTTTCTCTTTACTTTCAGAAAGATCTATTCTCTTTTTTTGCAATTCTTCTACTGCATCATTCATTTCTGCCATTATGTTATCGATCTGTGATAGTTTTTGCCATTTAAATATTTCATTTCCTATAGAATCCCTGGTTCTTTCACACATGTAATATCTGATGTCTTTGAGTTACTGATAATTTCCTTAGAAGTTTTATTCACCACATATATCATTTTTTCTAGGTGGATGTACTCTCTTTGTTTTGAGTCTTATGTTTCTTACTAGAGGATTTCTTCAAATGTCCAGAGATTACTAGATCCCTGCTTTTTTTTTTTTTTTGAGACAGGGTCTCACTTTGTAGTTCAGGCTGGCCCTGGGCTCACTATGGTGCCCAGGCAAGCTGCCGCGAACTCAGCAATCCTCCTGTCTCTGACTCCCGAGTGCTGGGATTACAGGCGTGAGCCACCACACCCGGCATTTTGGTATGCAGTGTTGGTTGTTGGTGGGCGTGAGTCTCCACTCCCAGCATTGTATGTGTTACCAGGGATCGAACTTAGGACCTTGCGCTTGTGAGGCAGGCGCCAGAACCACTGAGCTAACCCTCCGGCCCTAGATCCCTGCTTTTATTATAGAGTTGTTAGGAAGCATATCTTCAAATCCTCACAGATTTTTCTTACAAGTCTCTGTCTGAGGTGGTTGAAGAAAAAAAAGGTCTGGAGTCTCAACATTTACCTATAAGTTTTAGATTGAATCTCATGTTTTCAACATGATGCCCCCACTGGGCCTAGACTCCTTACTCTAGAGACCCCTGTTTTACCTTCTTTGGACAAACCTCCCTAAGGAGGGAAAAGGTAGATTCCCAGTTAAATGGCATGCAACAGGCGAGCTGGGAGTCCAGCTGCTTCTCACACATGCTGGGCTTGTCACACCTGTTCTGTCGGTTATGGCTTGTTGCATTTACCCCAGAAAAGGCTCTCTCTGGGAAGTGATCTCAGTGGTTTTGCATCATGTATCAGTCCTATCAAAAACAGAAATAATAAAAATAACAACCAACACTGTGTGGCAGGTCTTGTTTCTTTTCTTTAAAGATTTATTTTTATTAATATAGGTTTGCGGTCCATAATGATTACATTCATCACAAGGAGTTGATACAGGTACCCTGATATCTTAATTTTTACTTCCTACTCCCCTCATTCCTCTCCCCTCTCCCTCTAACTCTTGGTCCCCTTCCCATTTTCTTTCTTTTTTTTTTTAGCTTTTAAATGGATTGACTGATTGATCGGCAGTACTGGGGTTGAACCTGAGGGTACTCTACCACAAAATTACAACCCTAGTCTTTTTTTTTTTTTTTTTAGATAGGGTTTTGCTGAATTGCTCGCATGGGATTTGAACTTGTGGCCCTTCTGCCTCAGCCTACCTCAGGCCTAGGATAGGCAAATGTCACTATGCCTGGCTCAGATACTATTTCTAAGGGTACTAAATGTATTAACTACTCCAAATCTTCACAGCACGATAATATAGGTAATATTTTTATCCCATTTTAGATGAATAAATTGAAGCCAAAGAATGCTGTTTTCACAGGTTATAAAAGGTTAAGGGCTAGAAATAAGTTTAGAACATATGTATGTGAACTGCTTTACTACACCCATACTGCTTTTATATAGCTGTAATGTATATCTCCATTAAATGACTCCTAATACTACGGCTATTAAAATTCTTGGAGTCTACACTGTATATGTTATCCCATTCTCCTCACCCTGACAACATAAAAAAGAGGCTTCTGTGAAGGCCTGAGAAGAAATGCTAAAAACTGTTCACTGTTAAATCCATTATCTGCACCCCCCAGCATAACTTTTCCCATCTTTTGATAAATACAACTCTCTTTCCAGGAGCAAAACTGAACCCACGTGGTTAGATTCAGTTAGTGTCCTACCCTTCGGAAGAGAATGGGGCTCAGTTTAGACTTCCTGGACACAGGAAGTGTGTCTGGTGACTGCTGCAGGACTGAACCAGGCCCTTAGACTACAGAACAGTTCTGTGGATATGACACCCAAAACTCAGCAACAAGAGAAAAAACAGGTAACTAGGGGGCCGGAGATTTAGCTCAGTGGTTCCGCTGCCTGCCTAGCAAGCGCAAGGATCCTGGTAAGCACATACAATGATATGATATTAGGCGTGGTGATTCTCGCCCACCAGCAATCAGTACCACACCCCACAATGCTGGGCATGGTGGCCTGTAATCCCAGCACTCAGGAGGCAGAGGCAGGAGGACTGCTGAGTTCAAAGCTTGCCTGGGCTACATAGTGAGCTCAGGGCCAGTCTGAACTACAAAGCGAGACCCTGTCTCAAAAAAAAAAAAAAAAAAAAAAGGGCCGGAGGCTTAGCTCAGTGGTTCCAGCGCCTGCCTTGCAAGTGTAAGGTCCTGAGTTTGATCCCCAGTAACCGCATACAATGCTGGACATGGAGATTCACGCCCACCAACAATCAATACCACACACCACAGTGCTGGGTGTGGTGGCTCACGCCTGTAATCCCAGCACTTGGGAGGCAGAGACAGGAGGATTGCTGAATTCGAGGTTTGCCTAGGCTACATAGTGAGCTCAGAGCCAGCCTGAACTATAAAGCGAGACCCTGTCTCAAAAAAAAAAAAAAAAGATAGGTAACTAGGACTTAATAAAAATTTAAAATGGTCGCACATCAAACAACACCATCGAGAAAGCAAAAAGGTAACTCACAGAATTCAAATCTGTCCACTTCATCTAAGTTGTCTTGTTTAGTGGCATAGCCACCACCTACGCTGGAGCTCTTTCTGATCTTCGCTCTAACTTACTGGCCTACAGTTACTCTGGTATTGCTTTATGACACTTTTATTCTGGCCATGTTAGTGGTTATTTCCTTCTGATTTTAGCAAGCTGAGTCATCTCTGTTTTTCTCAGCCTTCCTACTAGTTTGCCAATTTTGTTAATTCCAAAGAACTATCTTTGGTTTTGTTTTTACCTTCTGTTGTTCTTCTATTCGCTATTTCACTGATTTTCACTCTCAGCTTTTGTACTATCATCCCACTTGCGTGGATATAGTTTATTCTTTATTTTTCTTTTTCATGTGTCATGAAGTATAAGGTTGTTATACTTTGAGACCACTTCTAATTTACACTATAGTAGTTTACAACATAAATTTTCCTTAGACCTCTACTCTGGCTGTGCCCCATGAGTATTGATATGTTGTGTCTTCATTTTCATTCTTTTTTTGTGTGTGTGGTATCGGGATCAAACTGAGGACCTTGTGCTTGCCAGGCAGGCACAGTGCAACTAAGCTAAATCATTTTCATCCAAATTTTCCTTGTAATTTCTTCTTTGAGTCACTCCTACATATGTAGGAGTATGTTATTTAATTTCCATACTATTATAAACTCCTCAAGTTTTCTCTGTAATTGACTTCTAGTTTTATTCCATTTTAAGCAGAACATACTTTATACAACTTTAAAGTTTACTGCTATCTGTTTTATGGCCTAAAATTGGGCCTATTTTGGAGAATGCTTCACATGTACTAGAAGGATTTTGTTGGCACCTGGTGAGATGTTTGTAGACATATTAGTTCCTTTGGTGTAGAGTACTGTTTGCATCCTCTACAGTATTGAAAATGAGGCACTGAAGCTTCTTACTGTTGGCAGGTTTCCTATTTTTCCTTCCAATCCTGTTAGGTTTTTTTCTCCATGTAGTTTGTAGCTCTGTTTGCTGACTATATGCTTAGAACTTTTACAAATTCTTTTTTAAAGTAAAACACTTATTGGTCCATTTTAGATGTACTTAATGATAACATACACCATAGGCAATTTATACCTTGCTTCTTCTTTAGATTGATACTTTTTGTTTGTTTGTGGGTTATTTTGTTTTGTTTTGAGAAAGGGTCTCTCTTTGTAGTTCAGGCTGGCCCTGAGCTCACTACATAGCCCAGGCCAACCTCGAACTCAGCAATCCTCCTGCCTCTGCCTCCCAAGTTCTGGGATTACAGGCATGAGCCACCATGCCCAGCACTGTGGTATGTGGTACTGATTAGTGGTGGGCGTGAGGCACCATACCCAGTATTGTTGTATGTGTTTACTGGGGATTGAACCAGGGACCTTGCACTTGTTAGGCAGGCACCAAAACCACTGAGCTAAATCTCCGGCCCTAGATTGATGCTTTTAGCATTATAATCTCTAGTAATATTTTATTTCTCCATAATACATAAAAATTCTGCTTCTGCCTGACGTGGTAACTCATGCCTATAAACTCAGCATTTGGGAAGCAGAGGCAGGAGGATTGTGTGAGTTCGAGGCTTGCCTGGGCTACATAGTGAGCTCAGGGCCAGCCTGAACTACAAAGTGAGACCCTGTCTCAAAAAAAAAAAAATCTGTTTTGGGCCGGAGATTTAGCTCAGTGGTTCCAGCGCCTGCCTCACAAGCACAAGGTCCTGAGTTCGATCGTGGTGACCATACAGAATGCTGGGCATGGCAACTCACGCCCACCAACAATCAATACCACATACCACAGTGCCAGGAGTGGTGGCTCACACCTGTAATCCCAGCACTTGGGAGGCAGAGACAGGAGGGTTGCTGAGTTCGAGGCTTGCCTGGGCTACACAGTGAGCTCAGGGCCAGCCTGAACTACAAAGTGAGACCCTGTCTCAAAAAAAAAAAAAAAATCTGTTTTATCTGATGCTAGTATAACCACTTTAGCTTTCTGTGGTGGTTGTTTGCATGACATATCTGCTTTCCTCTTTTCAATTTTATTATTTTTCTTTCTGTATCAGAGATCAGTCTCAGGTCGTTGAGTTTGCCAGGCAGGCGTAGCACCACTGAGCTACACCCCCCACCCACATCTTCTTACTTCTAACCAATTTGTTTCTTTGACCTTAAAGTGTGCCTTCAGGAGATAGCACAAAATTGACCCATATCCTTTATCAAGCACCGCTGAAAATCTGCTTTTTGATTGGTCTGTTTTCTTGCTGCCATGAGCTACATGCAATTCTTTGTTCACCACACAAATGAACCTGGGAATCCTTCCCAAGACCTCATAAGCCACAGTAACAGAATAAGCCTTGTGAGGGGCTGAGAGACAGCACTGAGAGTCCTGAGTGATCTAGCCATGTTTGGAGTCAACCGTCTCATCTGGACTTTTCTGTTAAATAAGCCAATGAACTAAGTTCCTTCTTTGCTTTGCTGGAGTCAAATTTTGTATTAACCAGGAATTATAATCAGTATTTTGAATGTCAGATTTTTAATAGTATGTGAGTAAATGATAATACTGTGGAAATCTTGTTTAACAGAATTGTTACCTAGGGTCATTTTGACACAGTGATGACACAGGCAAAGGCCACTGAGGAATAAGCAACAGGAACATTCCTGGGCTTTGCCTGCCACTCATTAAAAGCATGAGTTGTGTTTTCTTCTGGGACAGTTAGGGATTTAAAAACCACTTTTGCTATGAATCATGACTCTTCACCAGAGTGTAAGGAGGCCCGATAGGGAACTAAAAGCAAAACAAAGCTTGGCCTTCATTTTGTATCCTCTGTTGCTGTGAATCTTGGGTCAGACCTCAGCTTTGTACAGGGCTCTGTTAAGATACCGTTGGGGTGTATCTCTTTAGGAGCTGGTGGACTGTACTAATTGGCCCTAACTGACATGCTCTCATCTCACTTCAAGGCCTTGGAGACTGAGGACACCAAGACAAGAGGTTTACCGGGACGTTCAGCTATACCCATAAGCCTCCAGCCATTCTTCTATACCTGTAACCACCTGGTTCTAGGAAAGGCAGGAACCTCATATGATTGAGACCACCACAAACAGAGATAAGCCTTACCTAGAAATGGAGCCATCACTCAGGGGTGAGGATTCTAGAGCTATGCCTCCAGGATTAAGTACCATAATGAGAAGTGGACTCCAGTTCCCAGGTAATACTTGAAAGCAGGCCTCCCACCTTAGCTGGTCTCTGATTAGCTGGTCCCAGGTTAGTTGGTCTCAGCCCCTATATCAGAATGTGTCCCCTCCAGCTACATAAACTGGAGTTTTTTCCTTATCTCCCCTCTAATATTGCAATTAAAGCTTCTCCCCTCTATAAATTCATGTTTTAGTTTTAATTTCCATTTCTATTAATGCAAAGATTCGTTCTAGCTGACAGCAATATCATCCCAATAACTTGTTTTGTTTTGTTGGTGATACTGGGGATTGAACCCAGGCCTTTGTGCTTGTAAGGTAGGTGTAGTACTACTGAGCTCTAACCCTGGCCTCATTCCAGTAATTTATGGCTTCTTATGCTTGATAAAATTATAGGTATAATTTATGGTAATTCTAGCTATTGTTCTTCTTAAGGATTTTAATATATTCATATATATCTGTTAATATTTGTTGATAGCCAAAGGATTACAAGAATTTCTCAATGTTAATTGCCAATGCCTACATGTAATATTAATAATAATACAGAAGTCTAAACTTAATTATAAAAAGTGCTTTAAAAGTACAATAAGATTCCCTCTTCCATCAGCCTACTGCTAACTTATAATAGCTCTGGAAGGAGATAGATTTCCAAACAATGGAAGCAGTTTCATGCCCTAATGGCAAATCATAAGTGGAAAAGGGAAGATTATGTGAGCTGTGATAAACAAAATAAAGGTATAAATGTTTTTTTCTTTTGTTTTGTTTTGTTTTTTTGAGACAGGTTCTCGCTTTTGTAGTTCAGGCTGGCCCTGAGCTTACTATGAAGCCCAGGCAAGCCTCGAACTCAGCAATCCTCCTGCCTCTGCCTCCCAAGTGCTGGGATTATATGCGTGAGCCACCACCCTGGCATTGTGGTGTGTGGTACTGACTGCTGGTGAGTGAGTCACCATGCCCAGTATTATTAACTGTGGTTACCGGGGATTGAACCAGGGACCTTGTGCTTGCCAGGCATGTACTGGAACTACTGAACTAAATCTCTGGCCCGATAATAATGTTTTTTATTTGGCATGGTATTACTTTGAAATAGTAAAGAATGTAACAAGTTTCCTGGAAATAAAGTCAAAACTGTCATGATAAACTTACTGATTAGGCTATAAGCAATTTTCTTCTGTCTCTCTTGATAATATTCCTCCCTCTCTCCTTCCTTGAATATGGAAGCTTTATGTAAGTAATGGCCTCAAGAAAGACACCAGATATTATTATCACTGTGGAGCTCATTCAAACTTGGTGAAAAACTAACCTGTTCTCCCAGTTGAAGTCTATATAGCAACTAACCCTACCTCTCATTACCACATGGGTGCCACTTGCAAATAATATCTGTGAAAATCCTGTAACCCAATGACCTCTATCACATTTTTTTTAAATCTTTAGCATCCTGGAGGTCTTTAAGTATTAAAGAGAGAAGTCTTCAAAATCAAACAGCACAATTATAGCAAAACGTAGAGATCTGTTATATAATCTCACCAATAAATTGGTGCTAAGGTGAAGTCAATTTATGAAACTCAGTTATTCTTATGGAAGAAAAGGTTTCCTGGAATTTACTAAGGAAAAAGTCTCCCGGGACCTATTTAAATGAGCAAACTTGATTTATTTATAATTGGTATATGCTTTAAATACTTCAGGCTTCTGAATTACCTGAAAATATGCATCTTCGAGAATTTAATCAAGCCCCTGCACTGTAATTCAAACTAATAACAGTCCTGCTCCTAGGACCATGATGCACAGGAGTAAACATCCAGTGGTTTCTAGAACTTCATAAGCCTTGCATTGTGCAATCTGAATTTCCCTGTTGATTAGGCTTCAGATGGGAAGATGTGCACATTGATACTCCAGTATTCTTACGGTAAAATCTTAGTGAAGAAAGGGTTCCTCCTGCAGGCATAGGGTAAAAGACATCGCCATCTGCTAGAACGTTTCCATGTTAGGATTTCCATTTGCTCCATGTTACACATCTCGTGTGGCTTTAGAGAAATGAGTTTTAAAAAACATGACCTAAACTTTATTTCAAATTATTCTGAAGATCAATACATCTCAGCAATGCCCCAAAATTCCATGTTCATAATCTGCTGTTATGATACAGCACTGGGAGAAAGTAAATGTGCTGTCAACCACAATCTCACTTTATTATTTTTAAAGAGGGCTAGTTTCCATTATCAAAAGCAGATAAGGAACACCAGCACCCATTTGTCATTTAGACTGGAGCGCTTACTTAAGGGAGAATGAATGAAAGCTATCATGTGGTGGGTGTGCTTTTTATAATAGTGATAACAAAGTCATAAGTGAAAGTCAGGAAAAATTCAAATGTGGTTCTACTGGGTTGCTGATATTTTGTATACGGTGAAGAATTTCCTAATATGAACTTTGGCTTTCTTATATTTCTTTTTATCTAAAACAGAGACAGGAATAAGAAATTTGACATTTTCTCTCACGTCAAAAATAATTAGTTTTTACATTACCAACTTCCAGATTTTAGTTCCATTTTGAGGTAGTCATTTCTTACCTCCATTTTAATGCAATTAAGTCCATTTTACTGAAAAAGACACCATCCCAAAGAGCACAAACTCCTAGGCAATTAACATAGGAATTAAAAGTACTTATTAAAGGTATAGTTTGCTCTACCCCCTCAGGTTGTCAGGGACTTGAAAGCTGCTTTTGCTAAACAAACAAACTAAAGGCAGTGACTCTTCACTTTGGCCTACAGATAACCAATCAGTTCCTAAAAGCAGAACAAAGATTTGACCTTCATTTTGTATCCATCTCTTTTACTACCTTAAGATTTTGGGTCACATCTTTGCTCAGTTCTGCTTATAAGCATGCTAAACATTTGTAGAAAGTTTGCCTAACAACTGGCAATACAAGCTTTATTAGCCCTAAATTTATATAACCTATCACATCCTCTTAAGATAAATCTCCTGGGCCAGAGATTTAGCTCAGTGGTTCTGGCGCCTGCCTCGCAAGCGCAAGGTCCTGAGTTCGATCCCCAGTAACCACATACAATGCTGGGTATGGTGACTCACGCCCACCAGCAATCAATACCACATACCACAGTGCTGGGTGTGGTGGCTCATGCCTGTAATCCCAGCACTTGGGAGGCAGAGGCAGGAGGATTGCTGAGTTTGAGGTTTGCCTGGGCTACATAGTGCGCTCAGGGCCAGCCTGAACTACAAAGTGAGACCTTGTCTCAAAAAAAAAAAAAAAAAAAAGATAAGTCTCCAGTCATTTTTCCTAAGCCTATGGTCACCTCAGTTCCCGCAGAACCTCCACAAAACAGAGACCGCCCAGGCAGAAACTGTCATCTCAGGGAGAATAAACTATTCCCTGGAGCAATAAGGACTTCTGCAGGGCCCTATTGCAAAATCAGAATGGAGATGATAATCAGCCAGATGCTGGCCCACTGCAACTCCTTAAAAGCTGCTCCTTTTGTTGATGGGTCAACCTGATCTTCTTCATCAAAGCCATGCCCCTTTACCTCCTCAAACTGGAGTCCTTCCCTACTTTCTAACTCTGTCTGAGAAAGCAGAGCGCCTCTGAAATGCTTTTCTACACCCGTATGTCAAGAACCTGCTTGGGCCGAGATGAGGTCCTATCGCCTTGTTAGGGAGATAGCCTTGAACCCATCTGGTAACATTATAGCATGTCAAACCAAGGGCCTGAAGCATATGAAAATAGGTCCCTTAATAACAGAATGAAGCTGGATGTGGACTTTGGAATCACAGCACTCTGGTAGGCCAAGGGAGGGTGATGCAAGTTCCAACCCAACCTGGGCAAAGCAACTTAGTAAGACCCCGTCTCAAAATAAAAGAAGGGATGAGGATGTAGCTCAGTGCGAAGGCCCTGAATTCAATTCCTAGTACCAAAAACAACAACCCCACCATCACCACCACACACACACACA
>PVIC010038021.1:0-17757 GCA_004025085.1 Thryonomys swinderianus | reverse complement strand
TCTGTTACTAGCTTTATACTTTGGATTTCTCATATAAGAAGCATGTGATATATAAACTTGCATGTCTGACTTATCTCAATATTATTGTCTCAAGGTGCACCCATTTACCTCCAAATAACTCTTGTTTGTCTTACTTTATGGCACAGTAAATACTCCATTGTATATGAACACCACATTTTCTTTATTTATACTTTTGTTGATGGACACATAGGAAATTTCCAAGATTCAGCCATTACAAACATCACTTTTATAAACACTGGGTATATAGGTATCACTGTAATATGATATTTTTCACTCACTGGGGAAGATGCTAGAAGAGGAATACCTGGATCAAATGGGATTTCTATTTTTGTTTTTCCCTAGTAATCTGCACACTGATTTCCAAAATGGTTATACTAATTTCCCTGCAGCCTTGTCAGTATTTGTTACTCATTGATTTCATAACAGTCACTCTTTTTGGATAAAAAAGAAATATCCAGGGCCGGAGATTTAGCTCAGTGGTTCCAGCGCCCACCTCGCAAGTGCAAATCCCTGAGTTCAATCCCGGTAACCACATACAAGGCTGGGTGTGGTGACTCACACCCACCAGCAATCAGTACCACATACCACAGTGCAGGGCGTGGTGGCTCATGCCTGTAATCCCAGCACTCGGGAGGCAGAGGCAGGAGGATGGCTGAGATCCAGGCTTGCCTGGGCTACATAGTGAGCTGAGGGCCAGCCTGAACTACAAAGCGAGACCCTGTCTCAAAAAAAAAAAAAAAAAAGAAATATACATGCTCTTTTAATTTACATTTTGCTGATGGCTAGCAGTATCAAACATATTTTCATGTATTTATTGACTATTAGTACCTCTGAGAGATATTATTCATTTCAGTTGCCCTATTTTTAATTGAGTCTTACTTTGGAGAGGTTTAGGTTTTTTAGTTTTTATATATTCTCAATATTAATGCACTGTCCAACAAATAGCTAGCAAAGTTTTTCCCCATTCTATATGCTGTCTCTTCATTCTGTTGGTCATTTCCGTTGTAGTGAAGATTTTTAATTGGGTATGATCTCATTAATTGGTTCCCAAACTACTTCCTATACACCGGAGTTCTGCTCAGAAAGTCATTGTCCAGGTCTATATCTTCAAGAGTTTTACCTATTTTATCTTTTAGTGGATCAAATGTTTCTGTTTTAACATTTAGTTCCTTGACCCACCTTGATTTTTAGTTTAATGCAGAGTGGAATGTACAGGTCTAGACAAAATCATACACATGTAGATTTTCAGGTTTCCCAACACCAATTTAATAAAGAGGCTGTCTTTCCTTCAGTGTACTTCTTTGGCCCCTTTTCCAATGATCAAATAGCTGTATGTGTCTGAGGTAGCTTTTGGCTCTTCTATTCCACTCTACTCAACCACATGCCTGGTTTGTGCCAATACCATGCTGTTTTTAATCACAGTAGCTTTACAATATAGCCTCAAATCTGGAATTGTGGTGCCTCCTGCTTTGCTCTTGTCAGCTTGGATTGCTCTTTTGAGTCTCTTCTGGCTTCATATAAATTTTAGGCTTGCTCTCTCTAGGTCTATGAGGAATATCACTGGCATTTTGATTGGGATTATTTTAATTCTGTGTATCAGTTTTGGAAATAAGGTCATATGTAAATAGGAAAATTTACATCTTTTCCAATCTATATTCCCTTCATCCCTTCCTTTTTTCTCCTCCCATCTCTACTCTTTTTCTTTTATCCTTCTTTCTCATTCTCCTCCTCTTGCTCCTTATTCCTCTTTTTTCTTCTTTCTTCACTTGCTTCTCTGTCTGTCCCTGTCTCTGTGTCTTTCTCTCCCCCTTCTTTTTCCAATTACCTTACCAAGGGCAGACATCCTTATCTTTTCCTGAATTTAGAAGGAAATTGTTCCTGTGCCCACTATTATAAGCTGTGGCCTTTTTATAAATGCACTTTGTGGGGTTCTCTTCTATTCCCAGATTGGTAAGAAGTTTTATCACAAAAACACTTTGGGCTGCGTGAAGTGTTTTCTGTGTCCATTGTCTTCTATTCTGTCAGTATAGTTTATTGTATTAACTGAGCTTCATAATAATTTTAGTTTCTTATGTTTGCTACTATGTCTTAAGTGATTTGTAAGAAACCTGTTATAACACTGTATTTTTGTAAAGAATTGAAGGATGATATTAAAGAGCCAATGTGAATATACTTTTCAGGCAGAAGAGAAGGCTAACACATTAAA
The DNA here is from genome assembly GCA_004025085.1 of Thryonomys swinderianus. Taxonomy (NCBI): domain Eukaryota; kingdom Metazoa; phylum Chordata; class Mammalia; order Rodentia; family Thryonomyidae; genus Thryonomys; species Thryonomys swinderianus. The sequence continues at coordinate 15,530 of PVIC010038021.1, read as the reverse complement.
ACTGATTGTATGTTTTTCTTTGATATGAGCACCTGTAGATGCAAATGAGCTCTACAAAGTATGACAGTTTTTGTAGGATGGGAAGTTTCCAAAGGAAATTTGGTGTGGGAATGTAATGAAAGGAAGGAATAAATATGATTCTGAAAGAAAATAAAAGAGCATGTATATAGGGGGTGGGGAGGTGTGGGTGGGTATGGATATGGGTAAAAATGAGAATTAACTTGTGTCGTATATTGGTACAAATTCCCCTATGTTGTGTGCGATCGTGAGATGTATATAAATTGTACCAATAAAGAATTTTTTAAAACACTGATTGTAGCCCCTCTCACAATGAAGGAAGACAGCTGGAATTCATAACAGACACACTCAAGTAGATACACTGCATAGAATTTAATAAAAAGCTCTTCAGTTATCTGTTGTTAAAATCATCATTTAAAAAAACTATAAAATTACAATCTAGGTAATTGTGGTGGCATATGCCTATAATCCCAGCACTCACAAGGCTAAAGCAGGAGGATTGCCATGAGCTGGAGGCCAGCCTGGGCTGCATAGAATCCAACGTTAGTCTTAATTACATAGTGAGGCCCTGCCTCAAAAAAAAAAAAAACCTACTTAGGGGCCGGGGATTTAACTTAAGTGGTACCATGCCCACCTCAAAAGCACAAGGGCTGGAGTTCAATCCCCAGTACTGCAAAAAAGAGAAAAAAAACCTACTTAAGCCACATTACTTCTTTATTACTCTACCACATTCTACTGATATCCACATTATCATAATTATTTATTTTTATATTGATTCTATTTATACATTGTGTATATATATATATATACACATTATGACCACATTCTACATTGAGAATTTGTACCTGTACGTGACACATATTGATTCTCATTTTTCTGCATTCTGTGCTCTCTCTACAAGTCCTACCCACTAAATACATAAGCTTTATTTATTTTTATCATCAAATTTTGCTTTCTCTTCTTTACTCTCACCTACTTGCCCTTTCCCTTTTCCTTTTGAATATTTTCTTCCTGCTTTACACTATTTATTATACATTTGGCATTCATTTAAATCTTCAGTTTTTTGTACTAGAGAAAAGATACAGCATTTATACATCTGTGTCCTACTAATTTCACTTATGATTATGCCCTCAAGGCATATCTATTTGATTATAAATGACTCAAATTTATCCCTCTGTATAGCTGAGTAATACTCCATTTTATAAAACAACCAGATCTTCTTTACTTGGTTTTGGGCTATTTCCAAGATTTAGCTATTACAAATGTAGCTGCCTTTACTTCTTCATCTGAAAAATATCTGTTCATTTCAAATCCCCCCTTTTTTTTTTTTTTTTTTTTTTTTTGCTTTTTTGGAGACAGGGTCTCACTTTGTAGTTCAGGCTGGCCCTGGGCTCACCATGGTGCCCAGGCAAGCTGCCACAAACTCAGCAATCCTCCTGTTTCTACCTCCTGAGTGCTGGGATTACAGGCATGAGCCACCATGTCTGGCATTGTGGTATGCGGTGTTGATTGTTGGTGGGTGTGTCTCCACGCCCAGCATTATATGTGGTTACCGGGGATTGAACTCAGGTCCTTGTGCTTGCGAGGCAGGCGCCAGAACCACTGAGCTAACCCTCCGGCCCTCAAATGCCCATTTTTTAATTGGATCTTTAAATTGGGATGAGCTGGCTTTTAAAAATTCTTTATATCTGGGCTGGAGGGTTAGCTCAGTGGTTCCAGCACTGGCCTCACAAGCACAAGGACCTGAGTTCGATCCCCAGTGACCACATATAATGCTGGGCGTGGAGACACACCCACCAACAATGAACACCGCATACTACAATGCCGGACATGGTGGCTCACACCTGTAATCCCAGCACTCAGGAGGCAGAGACAGGAGGATTGCTGAGTTCGTGGCAGCTTGCCTGGACACCATAGTGAGCTCAGGGCCAGCCTGAACTACAAAGCGAGACTCTGTCTCAAAAATAAAAAAAAAAAATTCTTTATATCCTCTTTGTTTCTTTATATACTCTATGTCCCTTGTCTGAACATGTGATTAAATGTATCAGAAAAACTAGTAAAAACTTTTCCCATAGTGTAGATTGTCTTTTCACTGTGTTGATGATTGTGCAAAAGAGTTTTAACATGATGAGGTCCCAGTTGTTGATTCCTTCTGTTAGTTCCCATGCTGCTGAGGTTTTGTTCATAAAGTCTTTCCCTATGCCAGGGTCTCTAAGAGTTCTGCCTAACCTATTTTCCAGCAAGTTTAATGTTTCTATTTTAATATTTATGTCTCTAATCCACCTTCATTTTAATTTGGTGCATGTTGAAAAAGATAGATCTAGCTTTGTCATGGAAGTACCTTATTTCTCTATCAATTTTGAAGGACAGTTTGAAGAACAATCACATCAACTTAGTTGGCACAATCAGTATCATCAATAGTATCAGGCATAGCACAGGAAATGACAAACTTCAGCAATCACTATTCTGCTACCTTTAACCTCATGAGTTACATCTGGGACCATACGCCAAAATTTAAAACTAAACAGAAATGTGTTTACAATATATAGATCCTTCAACATAGCAACATCACCCATTGGGAATAAAAGGTCACCAGGGATTTGAGGGATAGAGAGATGAAAGGAGAGGAAGAGATTAGGCATAGGGTTAAAGGACATATAAAGATCATGCAAACTCCAGGAAATTGATAGGGGCTAGAGGACAAAAGAGGCAGAAGGGATAAATACAAAAAAGAACAGACCAACAATAGCAGGACAACTAAAAACTGTACTCTCCCTCCTATAATAGCACAGAAGAGAGAGTAGGGAAGACTGAAATCCATTAACTTCAGGGAACTGGTACTTATTGGAGGACAAAGAAGATGAAGGAACAGAAGAAGCATAGGGGTACCCAGCAGTAACAGGCTAGCAGGAGACTATTTCCCCTCTCCTGTAAAAAATAAAAGCAGTTGAGAAAAGAAACGAACCAAAATTGCACAGACTCAGCAACAAGAGAGTAGAGAAATGAAGAATAAAAGAGAGGTCATAAAAAGGAAAGAAAAAGAACAGCCACAGCAAAAAAACAAAACAAAACAAAAAACTCAAAAGCAATGTGACGAGGGCCCTTCATGGCATGGGTCTGCTATCTCCTGTAGATAGTCTGAGCAGTAGCATGCAGGTCCAAGTTGACTAGTCACAGGGAGACAGCCTTTGTACTCTGTCTAGGTTCTGGCTAATGCTTAAGTTGAGCTTAATGAACTCCAGCACGTTTGAACTCTGCAAGAGTTCAGTCAGTGTCCTATAGGTGGGATGGACTCCACCAATTCACCAATGGCTGTATTCAGCAGGATTTCTTCACTCTTCCTGTGGGTGTTTTTTTCAATGTGGTGTACATGACAGAGTCATGCACCTTAGGCCTCTGACTAGGTCCCAGCTCTGCTGCCATACTTATTCAGTATGCACAATTAGATGGAGTCTCTGGGGACTACTCCTCCCATACAGTGTGGGAAAGGTAAGCCAGGCCCATGCACTACAGGCCTGCCTGCACAGCAGCAGCACTTACTCAATGGGAACAGACAAGTATATGGAGTGTCTGGGGCTCCTCCTCCCACACCGGTCATGTGGGAGCTCAGGGCCAGAGCACTGTGGAATATCAGCTAGGCCAGCACACCAAAGTCTTGCCCACAAAGCAGCAGCAGTACTTACTCAGGGTGGGCAGAGAAGTAGATGGAATTTTCATGGGTTCTTTTATAATTATTTATGCCTATGGCATTTGAGTAGTGAAAACACTATACCCTGGTGTGATTCTGAACATCTCTTCTGAGATCTGTAGTTTGTGTGGTCAGTTTTGTAGTCTAAGCTCTGATCCAAGTATTTACATCACCAACACGGCAAATGTCACAAAATAGTTTTTCTTGTAGAGTTGGCTGTTTGACGTGTATTATCACTAGCATACTAAATCTAAGAAAGTGGCAATAAAGACAGGTAAACAGCAAGGGAAATCATAGTTTTCTAGATAGAAAACTGCCTATCTCTTTCTTACTGCTTTTCCCTGGAAAGGATCGAAAAGAATATAATTCAGTTCTGGAAGAGTTTACTGAAGCAACAGTTCTGCAGAAGATATCCAGCATGAATGATTAAAATTATTTATGAAAGGCTGCCACTTTGTGGTGATGGAATTAAATAATTCACAGAAGAATCTTCAATTTCAAAGAATCTATTATCTATAAAGCACTGTTTAATGCAAGACTAGTAGCAATAATAATTGTTTTTCTCTGGACTATTGAATCACAATGATATTTCTTCTATTTATATTCAAAAAGTTCACATAATTCAATGTGTCTGAGTTCCTCTTTGATACAGATTTTTTTTTTTTTTTTTTTTTTTTTTGCTTTTGAGACAGGGTCTCACTTTGTAGTTCAGGCTGGCCCTGAGCTCACTATGGTGCCCAGGCAAGCTGTCGCAAACTCAGCAATCCTCCTGTCTCTGCCTCCCGAGTGCTGGGATTACAGGCGTGAGCCACCACGTCCAGCATTGTGGTATGCGGTGTTGATTGTTGGTGGGCGTGTCTCCACTCCCAGCATTATATGTGATTACGGAGGATCGAACTCAGGACCTTGCGCTTGTGAGGCAGGCACCGGAACCACTGAGCTAACCCTCTGGCCCAGATATAGATTTTTGATTTGTAGATAATTGATGTTTGATATAGCTCTTATCTATTGTTTTAACAATTACTTAAAGAACTCAAATTCATTAATCTGGAATAATCTTTTCTTCATGATCCTCAGCAATTATCTTTTATCTGAACACTGCTCTTGTTTAAGCTGCATAATCCAGTCTCTGACTTTGCATGCCTCCCTCCTCCCAGCCTTCTGACTACTGATGCGTACAGCCGAAGCAGGAGGAGAGTTACAACTATATAGAGGAAAACCCTTACCTTCACTTTAATTCATCATCTTTATTGAACAATACCATTTTAATACTTTAATCTTGAAAATTATGCAAATTTTCAATGTATTAGACAAACCCTTTCTGTACACAACTGTATAAAATATGTGGAACCCTTCACTAAATCTTCCATTGATGTGAAGTGGTCAGAACTTTTGGTAGTATTGATAGGCACTCAGCAGTGTCAAAGAATCATCCATACAAGTATGCATGGGACTTCCATTAATAGGAAGCCTAAAAATATGTAAAAACTTTTCCCATCTCTAATATGGAAGTGCTGAATAAAATTGAGCAAAATGGCTTTCATAAGATGGGGTCAAAAAGGAATCAGCAGGAATGCTAGCTATGCAGGATCTTGCTGCGACTTTCTGGAGGATGAAGTTAGCATCAAGTGAAGTTATAGTTTTACCCGCCAAAGACATGTATTTTAACTCCACAGAAAGAGAAGGGATAAGGGCTGGGATCCAAAAGCTTAGACTTGGCTTAAAGTGGGTGCTTCTGAAAGAGTGTATGGTGCTCTTTGTTCCAAGAGGATAATAAATTCATGCCACCAGGGAGGGTAATAATAATAATGCTTCTGGCACTCAAGTGTTTGAGTAAGAAACAAAATATCTTTGATTGGGCATCACAGTGTCCAGTCAGAATCACACACAGGTCTAGAGTCCATTCTGCTCTCATGCTGAAAGAGTCCACAAGGCAACAAACTCAAACTCCCATGAGACAAGAGCCTCCCTTTGGGGTTCCAATATAGCTGAACAGAAGAGAAATCATGTTGGAGATATTCAGGGATCAATAAAAATCATAAGTAATTAGAAGAAGGGGAGGGACAAACACCCTGGTACCAAAAAGAAAATCAATTTAAAAGTGGAGTCTTGTAGATCAAACAAAACATAAACATAGAAGTTAAAGAGAAGTGTCCAAAAGGGCCACCATGGAGAGCATCCAACCTTCAAACACCATGAGAACAACCATTTTCAGAAATTCCCAAATAGCTAGAAAGATGTAGGATAACAGGATAGACTTGGGGGTCTATGGCCCCTTCATCTCACCATCCCCTCTCCCAACACAGCAGGAGTGACAGATCAGGAGTGGGAGAAACTCCTTCCTCACCCACTTAATTTTCAAGAGAATAAACCAGCAGCCCTTGGTTGTGTTGGAAATGTTCAGTGTTGGCCCTTAGGCACACCTGAGTCCGAAGTTTATCTCATGGAAAATGGGACATTCATCAAGAACATAAGTGTTGGCATTGATCTGGTTGGAGCCTGTACTTAGCACCCCAAGATCACTTGAGCCCATACCCAACTCTCAGTGCTTTGCTCTAATCCTTGACCTAGAGCCTTAGCCTGATATCTAGCACCAGTCCCCAGGAAAACTGGATTTGCATAGTCTGAAGCTCATACAAATGGACAGGATTAGAGGTCCCATTTGACCCTACTATTCCCCTGCTAGGAATATACATAAAATAATTTTTTAAATTATCATAGCAATATATGTGGACCCATGTTCATAGCAGTTCAGTTTGAGATAGCTAAATCTTGGAAACAACCCAAATGCCCATCAACTGGAGACTGGATAAAGAAGATGTGTGGGGGGGTTAAATATAAAGTGGAGTATTACTCTGTCATAAAAATGATAAGTTTGAGTCATTTATACTCAAAAGGACATATCTTGAGGACATACTCATAAGTGAAATACTTAGGTCACAGATGTGTAAATACCAAAACTTTTCTCTGATATGAGAATTTAAAGAAGTATTCTAGAATGTATGATAGATAAAGTAGAAAATATTCAAAGGGCAAAGGGTAAGTAATGAAGGGTAAGAAAAAATACGATTTTTTTAAAAGAAAGTTCATGTATATAGGGGATTGAGGGTTGTTGGGTAGGTAGGGGAATGGATAAAATTAGAATTAACTCATATCATATACTGGTACAAATTCCCATTTTTTTTTTATTGAGACAGAGTCTTGCTTTGTAGTTCAGGCTGGCTCTGAGCTCACTATGTAGTCCAGGCAAACCTTGAACTCAGCAATCCTCCTGCCTCTGCCTCCTGAGTGCTGGGATTACAGGCGTGAGCCACGACGCCGGGCCAAATTCCCAATTTTAAGTGTAATCATGATGTGTATATAAAATTTACCAATAAAGAATTCAATCAAAAAATAAAAAGATCTGGGTTGGAGATTTAGCTCAGTGGTTCCAGCACCTGCCTCACAAGTGCAAGGTTTTGAGTTCAATCCCAGTAACCACATACAATGCTGGGCGTGGAGACTCATGGCCACCAGCAATCAATACCGCATACCACAGTGCCAGGAATGGTGACTCACACCTGTAATCCCAGCACTCGGGAGGCAGAGATGAGGATTGCTGAGTTCGAGGCTAGCCTGGGCTACATAGTGAGCTCAGGGCCTGAACTACAAAGTGAGACCCTGTGTCAAAAAAAAAAAAAAAAACTAACTTGTTTTCTGAGAAATCTCCACACAGATCTCCACAATGGTTGTACAAGTCTGCAATCTCACCAACAGTGGAGAAGGGTTCCTTTCTCCCCACAGCCTTGCCAGCATTTATTATTGGTTGATTTTGTAATAGCAGCCATTCTTTGTGGAGTGAGATGAAATCTCAGTGTTGTTTTCATTTGCATCTCTCGAATGACCAGTGATGTTGAACATTTCTTCATATGTTTCTTAGCTGCTTTGACTTCTGCCACTGAGAAGTGTCTGTTCATTTCAGATGCCCATTTTTGAATTGGGTCTTTAAACTTGGGGAGGCTGATTTGTTTAAATTCTTTATATATTGTAGATAATAGCCCTTTGTAGGATAAACAGCTGGTAAAGATTTTTTCCCATGTTGTTGGTTGTCTTTTGGCAGTGTCAGTTTTGCTGTGCAAAAGCTTTTCAGTAGGATGAGATCCCATTTGTTGATTCTGCTAGTTCTTGTGCTATAGAGGTTTTATTCATAAAGTCTCTGCCTAAGCCAATGTCTCCAAGAGTTTTACCTAATCTGTTTTCCAGCAGGCTTATTGTTTCTGTTTTAAAGTTTAAGTCTCATATCCATTGTGAGTTTAGTTTTGTGCATGGTGAAAGAGATAGGTCTAGCTTTAGCTTTTGGCAGGTTGCAGCCCAGTTTTTCCAGCACCATTTATTAAAGAGGCTGTCTTTCCTCCATTGAGGATGTTTGGCTCCTTTGTCAAAGATAAGGTGGCTTAGTGTATCTGGGGTTGTTTCTGCATCTTCTAATCTATTCCACTGGTCCTCAGGTCTGTTACCATTGTGGAGATATGTGTGGAGATTTCTCAGAAAACTAGGACTAGAGGTCCCATTTGACCCTGCTATCCCCTGCTAGGAATATATCCAAAAGACTTTTTTAAATCACATTGGAAAGACAGATGTATACCCTTGTTCATAGCAGCTCAGTTCGTGATAGCTCAATCTTGGAAACAATTCAAATGCCCATCAACTGGAGACTGGATAAAGAAGATGTGGGTTTTTTAATAAAATGGAGTATTATTCTGCCATAAAGAATTACAAGATTGATTCATTTATTTGCAAATGGATACACCTGAGGACACGCTAATGAGTGAAATCAATAGATCACAGTTAGGCAAATACCAGATCTTCTCATTGATATGAGCACCTGTAGATGCAAATGAGCTCTAGAAAGTATGACAGTCTTTGTAGAATGGGAAATTTCCAAAGGAAATTTGTTGTGGGGATGTAATGAGGGGAAGGAATAAATGTGATCCTGAAAGAAAATAAAAGAGCATGTATATAGGGGGTGGGGAGGTGTGGGTGGGTATGGATATGGGTAAAAATGAGAATTGACTGTGTCATATATTGGTACAAATTCCCCACCCAATGTTATGTGTGATTGTGAGATATATATAAATTGTACCAATAAAGAATTCAATTAAAAGATAAAAAATAGAAAGATCAGACCCCCAAAATGTAAAGGCCCAATCCAAAAAAACATCTGAAATGAATAGACAATTCTCAGATTGAGAAGTAGAAACAGCAAATAAATATTTGAACAAAATATTCAACATCCCTGCTCATTTGAGAGATGCAAATTAAAACCATGTTAAGATTAAAGCTCTCTACAGAAAGAATGGCTTTTATTAAGCAATCAATAGTAACAAATGCTGTTCGGCCTGTGAGGGGAAAAAGAATCTTTCTCCACTGTTGGTGGGAGTATAAAGCAGTGCAACCACTATAGAAATTCGTGTGCGATTCCTCAAAAAACTAAAATGAGAGGTTCCTTGACCCAACTAGTCCCCTTTTTGGTATCTCCCTGAAAAAAGTAAAGCCATCTCTACCACAGCAATATATGCACACCCATGTTTATAGCAGCATACCTTGTAATAGCTAAATATTGGAAACGGCCCAAATGTTCATCAACCAAAAATGGATAAAGAAGGTGTGGTTTTTTAATACAATGAAGTACTACTCAGCTATAAAGATAACCTTGACACATTTATAGCTAAATAAATGGTTGCATCATGAGATTATACCCTTAAGTGAAATAAATTGGACATGCATGTTTAAATACCATGCTGTTTTTGTGTGCGAGAATCTGAAAATGTACAGGAGGACAAAAAAGAATAACAGATGTTGTGAAATAGGAAGAAAATACTCAAATCAGTAGAGGAACTATGGAAAGGCTTTGGGTAAAGGAAGGAAGGGAGAGGAAAAGAAAATGAGCAAGGAAGGAAGAAACAGAAATAAAGGGCCTGAGGGTTAGCTCAGTGTTTCCAGCACCTGCCTCGCAAGCACAAGGTCCTGAGTTTGATCCCCGGTAACCACATACAATGCTGGTCGTGGAGACTCACGCCCACCGGCAATCAATACCACATACCACAGTGCCGGGCGTGGTGGCTCACGCCTGTAATCCCAGCACTCGGGAGGCAGAGACAGGAGGATTGCTGAGTTGGAGGCTCGCCTGGGCTCCATAGCGAGCTCAGGGCCAGCCTGAACTACAAAGCAAGACCCTGTCTCAAAAAAAAAAAAAAAACAGAAATAAAGCTTTGTAGAGAAATAGGAGAAGAAGGGTTGAAAGGAGGGTGGGAATGGGATAAAAGAAGAATCAAGATATATCAAATATAGGTACAAATTCCTTATGATGAATGTAATCATTATGTAGATCTTAAATGTACCAATAAACTTAATGAAGTAAAAAAAATAAAAGTACAAAGCACCACAACTTGGTGAAAATAAAATAATTTCAGTAGGTGTTATTATGAAGAAAATTGAATTTATAATTTAAAATCTCTTGAAAGATGACTTTCCAGAGTCAGTTGTTTTTTTCCTAATGTTCTAAGAAACAATGAATAAAATGATTGTTCACAACCTATTCTGGAAAACAAAAGACGAAGCATTTCCCACTGTGTGCCATAAAATAGTACCCTGATACCAAACTAAATGAAAGCAGCGTAAAGAAAAACTATAAACTAATATCCCCCATAAATAAAAATTGAAAATTCTCAACAAGCATCTGCAGAAAGAATTCATCAATGTCTAAAAAGAATTATATGCTGTAACAAAGTTAGGTTTATTCCAGATATGCAGGACTGGTTCAGTACTTGGAAAGCTGTATGATCACCCAGGTTAACAGATAAGCTAAAGGGGAAAACTCTGCCTGGGATTTAGCTCAGTGACACTTGCACCTGCCTTGCAAGCACAAGGTCTGAGCTCAATCCCTGGGACCACAGAAGAAGAAGAGGGAGGGGGGAGGAGCAGGAGGAGGAGGAAGAGGAGGGGAAGGACGGGGAGGGGGAAGGGGAAGGGGAAAAAGAAGAGTAAAGCAGAATGAATCACTTTTCTCCATTTTGTCACTGCACCAATCCTACAAGTTGGTATAGTGAAGGGACAGACAGGTACCTAGGAAAAAGAATAGGGAACTAAGAAATTAATCTACAGAGGTGTGCTCAATTCATGTTCGACAAAGGAGCTATTTGTACTTTTTGATGTATAAATATTAATGCTTGCATTTCAGTTTTCAAATATTTGATGCATTTTCACTATTTGTTGGTCTCGTGGATTTCTAATCTAATCTTGTTTTAGTTACAGAACATACTTGATGTTACTTTAAACGCTTGCAGTTTATTGATATTTATGCAATAAGCTGAAAGTCTCCCCCAAATATATTGATGTCCTGGCGCTGGGAGCCTACACTTGGGTCACCTGGCTAAGGTTGGGAGCTTCCCCAAAGGTCCTTATTGGGAGGGTCGAGCCCCGACCCCTGGTGCTGTTGGATGTGATATAGATATCAGGCAGGGCCCAGTGAAAAACATTTGGGTCACTGAGGAAGGCCTTTGAAGGGGACAGTGGGGTCCTTGTCTCCTTTAGTGATGTTTTCTGGCTGCCACGAGTTAAGCCACCTCCTCTGCATACACTGACCGTGACATATCGGGCTGCCTCAGACTCTAGTAACAGAGCCAAGTGACCATGGATGGAAATCTCTGCAACCATGAGTTGAAATAAGCTTTCCTTCCTTGTAAGTCCATCTGTCTTAGGGGTTTGTCACAGTCATAGATAACTGACTGACGTAATGTAGAAATATAGTCTTTATAGGGTTTGATTAAGGGAAGGATCTGGGGTTATCCTAAGAAAGCCATAGTCACTTGTGCAGAGGAAAGAGAATGACAGAGAAAAACATATACACCGAGGAAAAAAGGAGGTAAGTCGATGCCAGCCACTGGGTGCTGGACATGGCAAGGAATGGATTCTCCCTGTAGTATAACCCTTCACTATCTGGGCTTTGGCTTTGTCATGATGTTTCACACTTCCGGAATCCAGAAGTGTGAGACCACTACCTTTGTGGTGATGTGTCACAACAGTCACAGGAAAGCAAGATAACATTTTTAAAGCCTAGACTAGGTCTATTCTGCAGGATATTCCTTGAGTTCATGGAAAAAACATGCCTGCTTCTCTGGGGACTATGTGGTAGGGTGTTTTATATACAGCGATTCCCTCCTATCCATGGCAAATACATACCAAGATACCAAGTGGATGCTCAAAACGGTGGATAGTGCCCTGCATAGTGTGTATTTTACCATATATATATATGGATTTGTGATAAAGTTTAATATATAAATCATGCATAGTAAAATATTAATAGCAATAATCATAAATTAGAATAATGATAATGGCACTGGAATAAAAATTTTGTGACTAGCTCTTGCCCAGTGCTGTTGTTGGACTATATTCACTCTACTTGTAATGATGTGAGTTCATACAATGTCTGTAAGAAGAAAGTAAGGTGAAAAGATAATCCCATACATATCACATACTGTAGTTGTAACTTAAAGATTGAGGTGCAACACATTTCTTTGTTCTTCCTCACAGTTTCACAGATGAAAGGATTCTTCTTATGAAGGTATTAACAACCTCAATATACATTAATTTTTATTGCCTTATTCATTCTAGAACTTCCACCTTTCACTTATGCACTGTATGAGTCTTTGATGTATCCAAATTGCTAACTCCACTACTCTGTGTTGGGGGCCATTCTTACATAAAATATGGGTTACTTGAACACAGAACTTATGTTACTATTACATTACCACAGAACTATGTTACCACAATGTGATTACATAATCACAAAGTTACTATGAGTGGGCATGACCCTTGTCCTGCGTAGGACGTCACTGGTGAGAGATTTCATAGCACTATTCAGAAGAGCCTGTAATTTACAACTTACGAATTGTTCATTTGTGGGATGTTCCATTTACTGCTTTTGAATTGCAGTTGACCACAGGTATATGAGAGCATGAAATGTGAATCACAGATCGGAGGGGTCAAATGTAGAAGAGTGGACAGTATTGTTCAAGTCTTCCTCGTCCTTCCTGACTTTCTGAATAGCTAATCTATGGTTACTGAGAGAATTTTCAATATGGAAATCAAGGGTAAGAAGGTGATGTCAGCATTCACACTGACACAGGCCACTGTGGTGCTCAGTGCAAAGAGGACTGACTTAGGAATAGGGCAATGAGCCAAGGAGCTGGAGACATTCAGATTGGGGGTAATACTATTTTTGAAGAATATTCATAGATGGAAAGATATGGAAAGGATTGAGATGGATATTGGAGGAAGTCCCAGAGGACTTGGCAGTGAGAAACTTACTATTAAGCATTTGTCCAACAAGCACTAGATTTATTATGTCGTTTGATAACTGAAAATACCATTGTGCAACTACAAAAGAAAAAGGAGAGGAGAAATCCCAAAGTAATAGTTTCCCATATTATTGGGAAGGTAATGTTAACATTTCAGAGTCTCATCTCTTCCTAGTCTTTTGAGTTTAAAAATCTTGGTAAGGGTGATGTTATAGTTTGTGTCTAGATGTCCCCCAAAGCCTCGTGTGGGGCTTTTTCAGAAGTGGCTGAATCTAGAGTGTGATGCTAGAATCATGGATGTATGATTACTAAATCCGTCCACTGGTTGATCTCACATTGCCCTGATACCAGTAGCCAGAGCATAGAAGGACTGGAAAGAAGCTGGTAGGTGCCTTGCTAGCTTTACTACCCTCTGTTTGCCATGAACTATTTCTCTTCTGGGACGCCTCCCTGCCATGCCACCCTGACTTGGAGTCAATGGAGAGCTCTACAAACTTTTCCATCCTTAATTTAGAGTATCAGGTATTTCTCTTAGCGAAAGAAAAGTAACTGACAAAATTTGGTAGCAGAGAAGTGGGGTCATTGCTGGACCTGATCATGTGGTTTAGAAGCTTTTGGAGCTGGCTGATGGGAAGAATTTGGAAAGATGTAGAGATGTTAGCTGAAAAAGTAGAATGGGATTGCCTTAGGCTTTTCCTCGTTGGGAGACTCTGGTCAGAGCTCAGAATACTGACAGAAATGATGCCAGTAAAGGCCAGGCTTGAAAGTTTTCTGTTGGGAAGGAGAACTATAATGCTTGTTGGACTCCAGATGATATGTGTTATGGTTTAGCAAAAAGTTTGTCAGCACTTTGCTGTGTCCCAAGATTTTGCCTGAGACTTAGATTAAGGGCAATTAACTAATTCATCTTGCAGAAGAAATTTCAGTTCAGCCTAATGTTGAGGCAGTGGCATGCTACTGTTGGGGGCTTTTATCCAGAATATGTTGAGAATCAAAAGCAAAGGGTCCAGAAGAATGATTTAATATGTCTTGAGTTTGGCCAGAAAGGAAGCTTCAATAAAATCACAGAACAGAAGAGATCTTGATCACAGAGAAGGAACAAGATAATAGAAAAGATAGTCTGAGGTATCACAAGAAGCAGAAGGACTCTACCACGTGCAGCCTCAAAACTGCTAAAGTGCAAGGCTTTGTGTTGAGAAGAGAGCCCTAGGACACCATGTCTAAAATGGCAGTGGCCTAGAAAAGTTGCTCTCAGGACTTGCCTTATATGCACTGGACCTATACAGCCAGGAGAGAAGGAAGCCTGGCTACTGCTCCATAAGGCAGCAGGTCTTGGTAGCAACCACGTGGTGCTGGTTTTAGTTGCATGCAGAGTGCAAAAGTTGTAAATGTAAAAGAAGTCAGGAAAGTTTCCACCTAAATTTCCAAAGAAAGCTTAGAAGGCCAGGTAGTGCATCTCTGAAAGGGCAGCGTGTGAAACTGAAGGTGTAGTGGAGACCCCCAAAGTTCAGAGAAGCTAGAAATGTGGATCTTTTGAGGAAAACTGCAAGGAGAGAGCAGAGCCGGCTATAGAGAGAAATCATGAGAGCTACAGAGCTGGGAATTCACAGCTGGCCACAGACTGCCTCAGATGCTGCACTTGGAATTACAGGACTGACTGTTTGCTATGCTGGATTTTGGATTTGCTTTGGTCCCATTCTTTTGTATCCATCTATTTGTACCTTTTGGAATATTAATGTTTATTTCATGCCACTGTGTAATGTTTAACTTTCTTCTCACTTATACAAGGGCTCACAGCTGAGTTTGCTTTAAATCTCAGAGGAGACTTTGGACTTGTACTTTTCAGCAATACTGAAGCTGTTAGGACTGACAACTCTTACAGATGGACTAGATGCCTTTTGTGTTAAGGGAAGTACATGACTCTTTGAGGGACCAGAGGCAGAATGTTATGGTTAGTGTCTAGATGTCCTCCCAAAGCCTCATGCAATTATAGGTGGGGCTTTTTCAGAAGTAGCTGCATCTAGAGTGTGTGATGCTGGGATTAAGGGTGTGTGATCACTAAATCAGTCCACTGATTAGTCTGGAACTGCCCTAATCACAGTAGCCTAGATAAAGTATAAAAGGGGCAGAAAGAAGCTTCTAAAGTTTCTTGCTTATTTCATTATCTCCTGCCCACCATGAACTGTTTCTCTTCTGTGATGCTTGTCTGCCATGCCAACCTGCCACGGATCCAACCAATTACAGACTGAAACCTCTACAAGCCACAAGCCAAACGAACCTCTTCTCCTTTAACTTCGGGGGTTGAGCGTTTGTCTCAGCAACTTAAAAGGTAACTACAACAGATGTTTGATCATGATTTAGTGAAACTGTTATGCAAAATACTAATCACGCTGGAGGCAGTAGTGTGTACTATAGTCCCAGCACTTGAGAGGCAGAGGTGGGTGGATGTCCATGAATTAAGGCCAGCCTGAATTGCATATCGAGAC
>PVIC010038020.1:0-17804 GCA_004025085.1 Thryonomys swinderianus | reverse complement strand
GACTTGTGCAATTTTATAGAATCTTGGAATATTCACCAAAAATGTCAGTTTTATTTTGATAGGCAACATTTTTAGTAGAAAACCCAAAACACGAGAATTTGAGCTAAAATTAAATTTGAATCTTGGCTCTGCAGGAGCTGCTATATAACCCTAAAGCAAAAAAAGTCACCTCTCTGAACTTGAACTATTCATAGTAATTATAATAATATACTATGTCTCCTTATATGACAAGGATTCAGTTACTTTTAGAATAGTCATGTAGGGCCGGAGGGTTAGCTCAGTGGTACCGGCGCCTGCCTCGCAAGCGCAAGGTCCTGAGTTTGATGCCCGATAACCACATACAATGCTGGGCGTGGAGACTCACACCCACTAGCAATCAATACCACATACCATAGTGCTGGGTGTGGTGGCTCACGCCTGTAATCCCAGCACTCAGGAGGCAGAGACAGGAGGATTACTGAGTTTGAGGCTTGCCTGGGCTATATAGTAAGCTCAGAGCCAGCCTGAACTACAAAGCGAGACCCTGTCTCAAAAAAAAGAAAAAAGCATAGTCATGTAGACCTGAACATATGTAACATTGAGAATGTGTTAATATTCCTCTTGTTTCTGTCCTTTTCCACTAGCTTCTCCTACTACTTATCACACATGTGTGCATGCACACACACACACACACACACACACACACACGTGCGCACACATGCACACAGAGTCACCTTTCAGGAAGATATCCAGTCCTTTTGAGGATGCCTTACTGTCCCTACATTGTTTACACTAGTATTGCTACTATTCTTGTTGTTTATATCACTGGAGACTCAATAAGGCAGTGAAAACTGAAACAAGATTCTGATGCTTTTAGGTAAAATGGCTTAATTTTCATATCAAATTCCTGTATTTTGCAGTTGGTTTTCAAAGATACCAAAGTTAATTTTATTATTCTTATACTTTTAGATCCACATTTATTAAAAAATAGCATAGTGTTGATTTGAATATAGTTAATCCAAAACTTAGAATTCTACAAATCAATTTTTGTTGAGTGAATAAATTTCTGAAATGATAAGCCATTTTTAAAACTCCAGGAAATGTCTTTTTTTCAATCTTGAGGGAAAATATTTTTTCTTCTGTTGTTTCAACAATCCTTTTGTATTTTAAATTTAGTGTCAATATCCTAAAGTCAGTCCTCTGAAAATGCTCACATATAATGATTTAGCTAGAGCTCTCATTATTATTAAATGATAATATGTGTGCATGTGACTTGTCAAAGAACAGTTGTGAAAGTTAAAATATGATTTTCATGCACACAGCAAGACAGGTTCTCTTAATTAATGAAGTAATTTTGGAGAAAGACAAAGATAACCAAAGGGAAACCATTAGAACAAATATTAATAGCCATTGAAAAATGATGGAGACGTAACATGACTAGGTCAGGTATAAAAATCGGTTGATGGCCGGGCGTGGTGGCTCACGCCTGTAATCCCAGCACTCTGGAGGCAGAGACAGGAGGATTGCTGAGTTCGAAGCTTGCCTAGGCTACATAGTGAGCTCAGAGGCAGCCTGAACTACAAAGAGAGACCCTGTCTCAAAAAAAAAAAAAAAAAAAAATCGGTTGATGTTCTCCATGGAAATACATTGGGCTTTTGCTTTGCCTGACAGCTACATCTCAGTCACTTGTATAAAGAAACTGGTCTGACCATCTACCAATGCACAATGATGCTATGAATGATAATAGGAAATATTTACCAATGAGGACAGCTTAATACAAACAATCACTTAAACAAGTTTAAAGGGAATATACTGGAATGGTTATTAGACAATTAAAACAACAAAGACAAACTGAAAAATTAAGCAGCAACTGAACAATTAAGGTAGCCAGAAGCAAGACTTCTCTGTAAATGAAAGCAGAGGAAGTAAAATAAAGTTACACTACATTTGTCCCTGGTGAGCGTACAAGGAAAGTCACTTAAGGAGGAGAAAAAGACCTTAACTCACTGCCACCCCTGGATTAGGCTCCTGACCTGTCACAGAAAAGGATTTCAGAATGCATCAATGAGAAGCACAGATTTTATTAGTCAGTGTTAAACACATGTTCAGAGAAAATAGAGAAGTGCATTGTTGTGTGGGAATATTGATGTATTTTGAGGAATGTTCTCAGAATGGCTGAACTAGTATATGTATTCCAGTGTCTATCAGGTTACCGAGTAGGAGACTAGGCTAGAATGAAAACCATTTGCATGTATTTAGAAATATAGTGCCCAATTAATTATGTTGTTTGCTTTAGGGTGAAACTATGTGGAATTTGTAAATCTATTTTATTGAAGAGATAGACTCAATTTACAAGAGAAAGCCTGCAGCCCAATTTTCAAGATCATTATATCTTAAAGACAGGAAATTTTTTTTTCTTTTTTTTGAGACAGGGTCTCGCTTTGTAGTTCAGGCTGGCTCTGAGCTCACTATGTAGCCCAGGCAAGCCTCGAACTCAGCAATCCTCCAGTCTCTTGCCTCTCGAGTGCTGGGATTACAGGCGTGAGCCACCACGCCCGGCACTGTGGTATGTGGTATTGATTGCTGGTGGGTTGAGTCTCCACGCCCAGCATTATATGTGGTTACCGGGGATCGAACTCAGGACCTTGCACTTACGAGGCAGGCGCCGGAACCACTGAGCTATCCCTCCGGCCCAAGACTGAGGAATTTTTGGAATGAGCTCCCTGGAAGGAAATAAAATAGGCTTGACATAAAAAGAAGAAAGAAAAAAAAATTGTAACCTTGGTTAGTGTTGATTGCCCTGAAGCTTCAGCTTTTAAAAGTTCAATTTTAAGATTACAGTTTCCTTTGTCTCCTTTATACCTATCTTTATTTTCTTTTAGTCTACTTTGGTTTCCTTAAGCTGAAATACAAATGATCATAAACAGCATGATTTAAGAAAAGTGAAATGTATTCTCAATTTTAAAATCTACAGCTCTGAAATCAAAATACAAGCAGGGTCATAGTCCTTGCAAAGGGTCTAGCAGGTCTTTCTCACCTCTTCCAAATCCTGATAGCTCCAGGTGAGGCAGGACATTAGGCTAGAGCAAACCTAAATGGTTTGTGAGTGGAGTGTCTCCAGAGTCTTAAAAACCCGAAGCATGTGTGCAGAACACAGAAAAGAAAATGGCTCCATGGCTCCTAAGTGCCATACACAGAAACAGTTTGAAAGTCTTATTCTCTATCTTTGATTTGCTTCTGGTGGGAAGCCAAGCAAGTCTTTCAATAGGGTAGTTTAAATCTGGCTCAAGGTTAAATGAGTTTTTGAAAGGACAACCGACCTAATATCTTACTTGCATGAGGAAGAAGCCAGTCCAAGTCTTTTGTATCCAAAGATCTTTCCCTTCCCCTGGGGTCACTGAATCTGTTCACCAGCCTGCTCTCACTGTGTGCAGCATACTGCTTTTCTTCTTTCAGTAAATGTAGATCTTCTCTAACTTTTCTGTCTATATAGAAGTGAGACAAGGAGCTCATTTTTCTGTTCTGATTACCTTTAAACTCCTAATCAGATTCTTGCTTACCTCTGCATATAAGACTGAGACACCACAATAAGGGAAACTAAATAAATGTTCATGATTTCCAGCTGCCAGGCATCGTGATGCTCAGTTCCAGACTTCTCTGGGCCAATGCCTAGAAGTCTCCAAAAAATTATCACGGTAAGTTCTAGGAAGTGCAGAATCCCACAGATCATTCCATGACGAGATCACCCTCTCAAGTGAAGACAATGATCTCACAGGAATGACCATGCCCCTCTCATGGTTTCCTGCCAAGATGTAGAAACCAAAACCGAGAAGATGAGCCAAGGGATCCTGTTCCCTTTTACCTAATCCTTAAAGGCTGGCTGCCTGCTTTGCGAGTGGGCCATTCTAAAGCCCTTTATCAGAGTATGTTCAGTCACTCAAGCTAGAGTTTGCCCTAGTTTCCCTTACTTTCAGTTTCTGCTCAGCAAACCCATCTATGCCTCTCCCTGACACATCCTGCAATGCTTTTCAGCAGTGTAAGTCAGGACACCCACAACCTACCTCAGGGGGTTGGAGTTGAGTGGAAGCCACATCTCCATTTTGGGAGTCCTCCTCAGACTCCACTCAGTGACATTTCCAACATACCATCTGCGTCGTCTCAACTTCATCAGGAACCCTGACCTTTTAGAGACACCTGAGAAATGTGTTAGATGAAAGTGAAATCTGTCTCTTTTCTTCAGATTAGTCCATTAGTTTTTGAGAAAAAAATCTTTTGCTATGAAATTGTTGTGGTAGCGCAGTATAAAAATAACCCTCGAATATTTAGAAGGCAAGTAGACAGGTAAATGGAACATGTTGTCACATTGCTTGACTCTCTTTATTTTTTCCATTCCAGGCTGACAAAGGAGTTAAAAAAATAAAAGTTAAAAGCAGCTTCAGTTTGTGTGCAACTTACAGATACACAGCTGAACTGTACCATGCTGAGCACCTTTAATTTTATGATTGAAAAAAAAAAAAACAAAGACCTGCTGTGACAGTGGCAATAATGCTACTAGGAGAAACGGGTGTCAATCTGTCAACATGGGATAAAGAATTTAGTAATCTGAGAGAGACACTCTGCTGTTTATTTCCACTTGGTGGAACTGAAAAATAATAATATGAAGCATTAGCAGGAAAGAGAAAGCAATTCCTATGGCAATTTATTCTGTTTAGAATTATGTCTCCGTGAAGATACCTATTTAGTATTTTGTTTGGAGAGGATTCAGTTTATTCAGTTGTTTTATTTGCAGTTCCTAACAAAGAATAGAACTAATTCCCTGGATGGAAAGCACTCTCAAATACAGTACATTAAACACCTTCTCAATTACTTAGAGAGCAATTATAGAAGCACATGACTGAAGGCTGGGTTGAGTTGATGGGTGGTAACTTTCTTAACAAAGGCATACAAGTAGAATGGGTTAAAACCTGAAGTATTTAATTCTTTCTAGAGATTATTTGAACAGAAAATATGATATCTTTAAAGAAGAATTTTGAATCAAAAGTTTTTTACAAATAAAATAAAATACAAACTACCTGTCATCATGGAGTATAGCATATTCAAGTAAAGAGCAAACATTTTTATGAATGTGGCTTCTAACACTGTTATTCAGAACTTACATTTCAGGAAAAGCCTGGAAAATATCTGAGTGACTGGTTCACTGCATGATATTAGCTGACATAAGTTAGAAATCCTAGATTTCTCAAAACTGACCTTCAGGTAAAAGAAATTATCTTTCACCAGAAGCTCAAGTACTCTGACAACTTGGTGTTTGATAAAGAATTGAATGATATAAAGGAACTGTTATAAATAGAAAATAGATCTGCAAACTTGCCACAAAAATCTTTTTAAAAAACATTTAGCTTGAAAATGAAGATTATACTAATAAATCATCACTTCTGGACCAAAAGCAAAAGAAGATAAGGAAAGGTGTTTCATCCTGACTTGCTGCTATCCTAAGCAAAATAATAGGAAATATAACTTGCCAGTGTAAAAAGTCTACTACAATTGCTACCATAGTATTAAAAATATCTTTTGTTTTTAAATTTCAGGGAGTAGGATGGTAAAGATATTTGAATAAGGTTATCTACACCAAAATGAATGACCTCTGGATGAATTTGTTTTGCTAAAATGCATCTTTAACTCCTATCCATTATAAATTTTATTCCTTTATTAGTCATTCAGGTTATAGAAGCTGGGGAGAAGTATGAAAACTACATCAACAGTTCTAGCATTTATATCCTAGAAATATTCCAGAGATAAACTGTAGGAAACAGGTTTAAAAAATAGGTTGCTGTGCATAGGTGTGAAGTTATTGTTGGTGAACACAAGGACAAATTTTCCAAACTCTTTAATGTGCATGATTGTGTACAGCTAACTTGTAAAAAGTGTTAATAGTCCATGATACTTGATGGATATGGAAATAAGATCATGCCATAGTTTCTTTTTTTTTTAATAAGTTCAAGCTGTACTCTGACTTCAGAGACAAACAGAAGGGACTAATTGTTTTTGTTGGGTCTCTTATTGTCTTATTTTCTTATATTGTTGTCACTTACAAGTGACAACAATATGTTTTTAATTACATATTGTCCCATTTTCCTAAAGTGCCTAAAGCCAAGGAGCTGCATGTTACTCAACCAATGGGAAAAAACAATGTTAAATTTCCTGCCAATTGTGGAATCTAGATTTCAGTGTGCAGTTTTACTTTCAGCATAAATGCAAGAGATACTGTTTCCCAAGTAGCTCTACCCTGTTTAAGCCAAGCCATCAAGTGGCCCAGTAATGGCTAAAGGAATCCCCATGGTGGTGGTAAGGATTCCCCTCCTGGCTTCATGGCAGCTTCAGAGAACTACACAGTGCCATAGGCTCAACTTCCTCTTCATAAGGAGTTAGTGGCTACAGAACAAAGATAGAAAATCCTCATAGGGCTTTTCTTTCATGCTTCTATGAGAGATGGTGGTGCATCACACAAAGATGTCTCTCTAATGAATACTTGAGTCTCACAAGGGATGCTTTATGAGCTCATGTGGTGTCTTCTTTCTGCATGGGCTGCCACTTCAGGGAGCTGAGACCTAGTAGTGTCTATTGGCCACAAGATAAGCTATAGGAAGCTGTGTGCTCTCATGTCCCACTTGCTTTGTTGCCTGATCATTGGGAAAGGTTTGAGCTGCCAATTTCAATAGGAATGATAAGATAGGTATGGGGTGGCCATTTGAATTATGAGATTGTTTTTACATTTTTACCTCTTCACAACATAGAAGGTAGTGTGAAATCCTTGATATTCTGGATTCTGTGACCCTTTATTGAAAGTAAAGCCCAAAAATGAAGGTATTTAGAGTGGCCCCGGAGGAAGAGCAAGAGATGTCTTTAATGATCTTGTCCTCAATCCTCATTTGTCTCTCAGGGGGATATTGATTTTTCCCATGTATTTAATGAAGAAATTTAATGGGACCAAAATCAACTACAACCCAATTGCTGAAAAGGACCTTTTCTGTGTTGAACAATTGGGATCTGGAGGAAGGTCAAAGAGAAAACTATAACTATAGCTGTTGCATTTGGCAACGCTTTAATCTCACTCAAATTGTTCAAGAGAAAACACCAAATCAACCTGTGTTGAGGTGCAAGAAGTCCGGACACTGGTCCTGCAGCTACCCCAAGCCATCTCCAGGGCCCCGTCCTTAATGTGATGGAGCCAGTGTGCCTGACTCCTGGCTCTAGACAGTGGCCTGAACCTGCTCCAGAGAGGACGCAGGCCACCCCACACCCTCATTTCCTGCTCTGAAGAGACCCAGGGGAACCTATAGGGCCCCATCTGTGGATATTACCACCTCCTATGAGGAAAATTAGGTAAAGCCAAATGTCATGGATGAGGCAATTCAATCACTTCATTCTCTTTGACTGACTTGTCTGGAAAACCTTTCTCTAGCTCTGTAGCCATAGTTGCGCTGAATTACTCCTTCTCTGATGTGTCACTTTGGTGGCCAAATGTTTCAGTTTCTACTCCCTTGCTATGAAGAAAATTGGGGGTAATTCTTTTTTTTTTTCTGGTTGCTTATTTCCTGATGTAAGGTTTTTTTTTATTATTCAGTAAACTTTATTGGTATATTATATACATAGCTCACAATCACACAAAACATTGGGGAATTTGTACCAATATGTGACACAGGTCAATTCTCATTTTGGGGTAATTCTTAAATTCTAGCAAAGGTGCAAATGAATTTTGTATGTTGGGACTATGCTAGGTCCCTCTGATTTAATTAGCCAATGGGTTGATCCTGCTATATGGTCCAATAAAATACCTGACTAGAAAACCCTTCTTCCTCTACATATCAGACAAGATTCCTTTAGGAGCCCTGACCCAAATGCTGAGACAAACACTCTGTTCAGTAGCATTGTATTCAAAAAGTTGCATGTAGTGGCTGCTGAATGGCCACTGTGCCTGAGGACAGCAAAGCTAAGCTATGCTAATGGAGAAAGACTTCAAAACAGAAATTAGAAGTCCTGACTGCCTATCAGGTCAGAGTGATTCGTGAAACCACAAGTTGCTTGTGGTTAATGGGGAAACTGCTTGCCAAGAACTGCTTCCTGACTGCAGAGTGGATGTACAAAAAGAATGGTTCTTAATGAGTTTTTACCATTTCACACATATGGCCCAGACTCACACTCTGGTGTTTACCTCTTTTCTTACTTTTACTTGGCCCACATTCATTTTGCAGAGCCTGTTTTTTTTCCTATTGTTTCAAAAACTTTGCTACCATTCGTGCTTGTTCTTGACTCATTCATTATTCAGGACAGAAAGAACCTAGAAACTACCTCCAGAAGGTGACTCCAGCACTCCAAAATCCAGTGATACTAACAGTTTTAGCATTGCTGAAAATTCCAAGTCCAAAGTCTCTGAGATCTAAGGCAGACTCTTAGCACATGCAAAAAAGTTAAACAATGCTGACATACAAAGGCAAGGTGTAAGCATTTCTCTTGTGGTGTATATCCCTATTGCACTTGTTCATGAGGAATTTTGAAGGTGGCTGGATTAAGACGGGCGTAAGGTTGAGATGCTTGGATTAAGGGAGAGATAGGGAAGGCCCACCTTGGATGTGCTTGGCACCATGCAAAGGCTGGTAGCCTAGATGAGATACAAGGGAGAGGCAGTCTTGCTCCAGCTGCTGGTGCTCATTACAGTTTTGGCTGCTTGCTACCTTCCTGCTTGCCATACTATAGAATATTTCTCCTCTGTGATGGCCTTGTGTCGTGCTGTCCTGACACAAAGCCAGCCAACTATGCACTGAGATCTCTGAACTGTGAACCAAACAAACCTTTACCTCCCTTAACTTGAAGATGTTGGATATTCTTGTCTCACTAATGAAAAAAGTAACTAAAGCAATTTCCATTCCAAAGTGGGGTGGGGTGGGGTGGAGGAGAGAAAGGAATTGGACGAAAGCAAAACTGAAATCCCAGTGTAGCCAATGTTACATCCTGGAGTCCTGTGTCCAACTTCTGGGACACTCTGTAAACTGCAATTCACATTTACATGCTCATCCCCAGGCCATCACCAGTAGTTGTAGCCCTTAGGGTTTCTTGGCCCAGCCTTGCTGGCTGCCTGAGGCTTTCCTTGGATACTCTACATTCCTGAATTTTCCAAAATCTTGGGTCTCCACTGAACTTACGGCTTCACTCTCACAGGTGCACACTGCACTTTCAGAGGCACACTGCCTGACCGCCCCCCAGGCCTCCTTCTGCAATCTGGGTGGAAGTCTCCCTGACCCCGCAACTCTTGCATTCTGCTTTCACATAAACCATGTGGATGGCATCAAAGTCTGTTGCCAGCTGGACAAGTTGCCCACCCCTTTTCTATCTTGCTCAGGGTTGCAGAGGTAGAACCAACCAAGTGTCTGGCTGGCTGAGTGTGGTAAGTGAATACTGGTGAGTCAATTCCTATTCCCTAGGCCACTTGAAAGCAAGGTGCCCTGAACCTATCTACTTAAAGCAAAGTCTTTGAGTTTCCCAATTTGAGCCTTCTAAGAATGGATCAAGAGTACTTAGCTTCTTTTGAACGCTAACCTTTTCAGCCACAAAGCTCTCTTCTGCGTCTTCTTTGCAGGCCCCACTTTTACTGGAGCTTTCTTTCTAGCCAAACTCAAAACTGTTTAAATTGTTCTTCTGAGCCTTTTGCTTCTGATTCTCAATGTAGAGCTGGCTAGAATCCCTAGCAATACCAGGGCCACATCCTGAATACTTTCTTGACTTGAAATTTTCTCTGCCAGATTAATTAGTCTGCTTCCCTTAGTCTCCATCTTCCTCAAATTCTCAAGACATGAGGACCTGCAGATAGATTTTCTGCCAGAGCACAACAAACGTGACCTGAAGTCCAACTGCCAGTGAAATCCTTCTGCCCAGCTGAAACCTCTTTTCAGCCAATCTTTTCTGGCTGCTTTACTGTCAATATTCCAGCCTTCCCATCTCTCACTATTATCTCACATTAGGATCAGCTCAGAGAGTGGAGGGCTGCTTTTCTGGCTTCCAGCTCCAAACCTTTTCAAACTCCCCCCACAGTCAGTTCAAAAGATTCCTGAGCCAAAGGTTGAGGTAGTGTCTGAGTGCTGAGTCTACTTCTCTGGTACTAGAATCTGTTTTGGTCGCTGTCTCATCGCTGAAACACAATCTGGGACTTCTACAACTTAAAGGAGGAAAGGTTTGTTTTGGTTTAAAGTTTGGAGAGGTTTCAATTCCCAGTTAGCTGGCTCCAAGCCAGGGTACCTTGGAAAAGAGGCCTGGGAGAGGGAGCCTGCTTATGACATGGTAGTCAGGAGACAGGGGAGGGTGATCAAGGACAAAGTGGGGAGATGGACTGTTCAGGTCACATCCCTATTACTAGGGTCTTACAGCTCTTTCCAGAGAGTCTTTCCAGACTCTTGGTGTGCTCAACAAAGGATTGAACAAAACACACAGAAGATAGCAAGGTTTCACACTTATTAAAGGCAGACGAAGAAATATGCCCTATAGAGCAAGTGCAGGCCAATTAAAGAGAGGAAGAAAAACAGACTTTGTAGAGTGGGAGCAGGCCATGAAGAAGAGTGAGCACAATAGTCATGAGGGTAATGGCCGGCAGCTTTCTGTTAAGCAAAAACCTGCTTGACCTCAAGCCAGAAGAATCAAAGGTATCACTTTCTGGTTGGTCCCTGGAATGGGGTTTGGAAACTGTATTTTTGTTTTGTTTTGTCTTTATTTTTTCTGTATAAGTGTTCTAAATCTCTGTGATTGATAGGTCACACCTACTTTCCTACCTGGGCGCCACATCCTAATCTCCTTCCTTACCTTCAATGCCCTAATTCTTCCTCACCTCCTAACATTATATTTAGCTACAAACTCATCAGTGAACTGATCCACGCGGACAAATATCACATTCACAAGATCCAGTCACCACATGAGGCTTTGGGGTGACATCCAGATATAAAGCACAGATTCACACTTATGTTAAAGCAAAGAGCTCTGTTGTCTAACCTCCCAGATCTTCTGTATAGCCACTCATCACCCAGTTCCTGCCAATTATGAGCTATTCTTCCATGGTGAAGCCAGGACCTAGACTTTATGAAAGTTAATTTCTTACTAGGGCATTTCTTAAGACTTTTTAATCACCATATTTTTAATCCTTTATTGCTCTAGCTTTTAGTTAATGTTATGCCATTGTTTACTTACATGAAGAGTATAAAACTTTTGCCGGGCGTGGTGGCTCACACCTGTAATCCCAGCACTCGGGAGGCAGAGACAGGAGGATTGCTGAGTTCGAGGCTTGCCTGGGCTACATAGTGAACTCAGGGCCAGCCTGAACTACAAAGCAAGACCCTGTCTCAAAAAAAAAAAAAGAGTATAAAACTTTTTCCTATATGAAGACTAATAAATTTCCTAGACAAGGTGTAGTCCATCCATTATTGGGCTAAATTTGAAAGGCATAGTCTATGTATTCCATTCATTCATTCAACATTTATTAGTTATATACCTGTAACTGGAGCTCGAGATTTGAATGATTTTGTATAAAATATGGTAGAGAGAAAACAGAAGAACCAAAAGTGCCAAATGATGTGACAAATTCTGCGACGGAAGTATACACAGAATTGTTTGTAACCTCAGAAGAGCAACATCAGCTAAGGCCTGAATGGCACACAGCTGTGAGCTCACATTAAAGAAGGGAACATATTACATTTAAAAAGGCTGGGGGAGGGGAGACAGAGACACTGAGAGGCACATAGAAGGCACGTCTGTGGCTACTGTGGATAGTAAAGAGTGAAAAGGGAAAGAGAGATAAGGCCATACCTGGGACTTTGGGTTTTGTTAATGAGAAGCCACTGGGGAAATTAAATGAAAGGAATGAAATGAAAGGAATTACCTTGAGGATTAACCACAATTATGGCACAAGGAAGTAATGAGAGAGGTCATGAGGGAAGCAGAAGAGAAGGGAGCAGGAACTCAGTGTTGTGACCATCTCTAAACAGAAGGAGGACAAGAAGGGCTTTGATAGTGAGAATGGTCATGGAACCCTGACAGGGAGCTGGTGCTCAGCATTTTACACATGTTCTTTCATTTAATCCTTACACATTGTTAAAATTGAGGAGATTAAAGCTTAAGAAGTTACAGAATTTGCATTTAGTTTTGGGGTTTCAAAGCTGGGGTTTGAATTCTTAACCCCACCATTCTAAACTTTTAACCACCACAGGTATTAGGGAAGGAAGGGTATGGGAGAAAGCAAGGCGGGTGAAAAAGAAGAGCGTGTACATAGGTCTGAATTCTTGTTTATGAGAGTTTGAAGACATAAGTTTTTTATATATGTCATCCTTACCTTCCCACTAATTTGTGAAACCTGATCTCTTTCAGTTACTTGTAGTTTAACAGCTGAATTGAAATCATTTGTGACTTTAAAGTAAGATGTTCTTAAACGATTTGACAACCCCTGCAATTCATTCTGTCCTCTTACATTTCTTTTTCTTAGTAGAAATGTGGGATTTATCATTTCCAAATAAATAAAAATAAACAACAACCATTTATAAAGTACCTGAATGAAACACAGAAGTGTGGAGTTCATTTATGTATTCTCTCAGCTATTCCTCACAGCTGTTTTGTAAGTTAGTGATTGCTCACTGACCCTGAACAACAAGCTCCTCTAGTTTTTCCAGTTATCCGCACCTACATCTCAGCTGTTTTCTGAGGTAACTCTCAGGCTACAGCCTCATGTGCTACATCTCCAGAAACAGCTCCTGAAACGTTTCCTAACCAGTGAGGGCTACTGTTTTAATCTGCCCTCATCCTTTCCAACTACACCCATGTCTCACATCGCCACACTTCACAATTCTGATGAAGCACTCTCCTGTTGGGCGGGCCTTGGTTCTGGCTCCCTCGCTCCTGTCTAGGTAGATTGGGTAATGAAACTCAAAACGGGACTTGGGGGAGCTGGGAGTTAAGGACTAAAAGGGTTGAATAAGACGGATGAGAAAGAGAAGATGGAAAGAAGCTGGTGGATGAATGGTTTGTCTTCATCTCATAGAAGAAAAGGCTGTGCTGAGTCAGTGCTTCTACACAGCTACCTGGACAACGTCCTACATTACTGACCAACATCCACTGCCTTCCTGTGAAGCAGTAACCATCCTCCTAACAGTGCAAGCCTGTGTATCTGTTTCCAGTTTCCCGTCTTCTTTCTCATTCCTTCCTCGCTCTAGTCCTTATTATAACTCCCACTGTAGATATAGCATCCACAGATTCCCCGGGTTTACTTACCCAGCGGCTTACTAAGACAAACAATGGTGCTTCCTGTTATTATATCAGTCAGCAAAAGTGTTATTCAAAAATTAAACCTGAGGCTGCCCAGTAATGAGGACTTGAGATCTAAATCCTTGCCTGCTGTTTGATTTATACTTTCCAAGTATATCGTGGCTATTTTGGTGCTCATGGGTGGATTAGGTAACTTTCATGGATTAATTGCAGGCTTACAGAAGATATATTGAATTGTAACCCCCAATATCTTGGGAAGTGACCTTATTTGAAAATAGGCTCTTTGTAGATAATGATTATTAAGAGGATACCATACTGCTACAGATGTATTAGTCCAGTATGACCAGTGCCCTCCATAGGGACAGAAGAGGTGCAGAAAAACCCACATGGCGGATGTATTTTGATGACAGAGGGTGAGGGGAGAGATACAGCTACAAGGCCAAGTGGGCCAGTGATCAGTGTCCATCGCAACAAATTGCAGTCAAGCCTCTCTGCCCTCTAGGTTTAAAGGGAACAGGAACCTACCAGCCGTGTCAAGCTGGACTCCAACACAAGCCTCCAGATTTTTCAGTAATCGATTGTTTTAAACTACACAATTTGTGGTAATTTATTACATCAGTTCAAGGAAGCTAATAAGATGTTTTTTGGCAAATGTCAGGAGGTTTGCTCCTGGATTTATCAGGTCAGATTTTGACTTCAGTTCTTTTTAAATGTGTATACTTTTTATAATGATCATGAAAGTATAAATTCTCACTTTTGACCTAGGCATATAATGCCAGCATTCTGGGAGGCTGAGGGAGAATAAGCGCAAATTTGAGCCCTTGGAGTCACTTAGTGACTTAATGAGACCCTGTCTAAAAATTTAAAAATAAATAAGTAAAAAGGACTGGAGATATGGTTTGCTGTGAAGGCACTGAGTTTAATACATAGTTCTGCAAAATAAAAAACAAAGACTTTAACAGTGACTCATCTATCTTGTTTCCCAGAACTATTGCTGTTGATATAAATTAAAAAATACTATTTTTAACTTTTTATTATAGGAAATTTCAAGCATACATAAAATCACAATAAAACCTCTTATAGTCTTTTATTTTAGGTTAATCAGTTAAAATACATGGCTGAGCCAGGTGCACACCTGTAATCGAAGTACTTGGGAGGCTGAAGCAGGAGAATTGCTGTGAGTTTGAGGCCAACCTAGGCTACACAGTAAGCTCAAAGCCAGCCTGAACTATATAGAGAAACCCTGTTGCAGAAAAAAAAAAAGGCCAAAGTCTATTTCTTTAACAATTCTCCCCATTATTCTCCCACTTTATTAAGACATGTTAAGTCAAATCTAAGATGTCTTATAAATTTATTCATAAAACATTCTATTTTCACCTGAAAATATCGTGATCTCCTGTAACATTAAACTATAATACCATGGTCATGCCTAATGTATTTTAAAATGTCAGTATTTTAACAGCAATATTTATTTTCCCTAATTAAATTTTTTACTATTGTCTGTTTAAATTAGACTAAACTTTTTTGACATATATAACTGTTGAGACACATTTTAATCTCTTAATCTAGTCCTCCTCCTTTCCTTATCTGTTATTCTGAAGACTATTTCTTATCTTGTATTTTGCCAATTGCTTCATTGGTGTAGTTTCCCTTAACATGCTGCAAAATCCTGTGTGTGTCCTGCAGACTGGTGAAAGAGATGTCAAGTTTGATCAGTTTCAGGTTCGGTAGTTCAGTATTAGTAACAGGTGTAGGTGATGCTGTGCAATCCCTACTATATCACATCAGCAGACACATGTTTTTGAATTTGAGAGACAGTGTACATAGGTGTGTGCTACTCAAGTTAAACAGTAACTGAGTTTACTGGTACAACCTCAGCTACTTGAAAGGCAGAGGCTGGAGCACTTCAGTTTTGAGGCAAGCTTAGACAATTGAATTCTACCCTCTCATAAAATAATATTTAGAAGAAATAGAAATGACTAGGAATGTAGCTTAGTGTTAGTGCATTCCTGAGTTCAATCTCCAGAACTGTAAAAGAAAACTTATTTGTGTGTGTGTATATTTGAAAAAAATATATATTTTACATATATATGTAAATACAATATCTGTCACTAGATAAACAAAAGAAAACTGAGATTGCATTTCACTTCAGAAATGACTACCATCAAGAAATAAAATAATAACAAATTTTCATGGGGCTTCATAAAAAAGGAGCCCTACTACACTGTTTGAGGAATATAAACTAGTACAACCATTATTGAAGTCAGTATGGAAATTCTTCAAAAAACTGAAATTAGAACTTCTACTCTTCTCAAAAGAGTTAAAGACATCGTATTACAGTAATACATTCATACCAGTGTTTATAGCAGCACAGTTCATAATAGCTAAATATAGGGGGTGAGAAATATATCCATATATACATGAATAAAGAAAATGTGGTATTTAGATGCAATAGAACATTTCTCTGTCAAGAAAAAAGATAACTTGAGTCATTTGTAGGAAAATGAGTGCACTTAGAGACCATAATGTTAATTGAAATAAATCAGACAACAATTTTAATATAGCATGGTTGGTTTCTTTTGTGTAATAAAAAAATAGATAATAAGAAAAAGTGAGATGGAGGGAGGGGTATCAAGATATGGAGGGAGATGGGAGGAAAGAAAAGGAAGGGAATAAAACCAAAATTACAATGTGTTATGTATGTGTACCAATTTCCCACAAGGAATGTAATCATTATATACTGCAAACATACTAATAACAACAACAGAAACTAAGATAAAGTTAACAACCTCATTTGAAACTTCTCATAGCCTCTCAAAACTTGCCTTTGATTTTAACAGCTATTGTCAATATGTTTTTTTTCATTACTGAATGCAAAAGTCTCATTTTAACATCCCTTCCTCATTTAACATCTGAAATTCATCCATATAAAGAAACTCTTTGCTACCTTGAAATATGGGTATGACTAGTACAGGAAAAGTAAAAATACTTGTTACTTTCCCCTTATTTACTATTTTCATATATTTATATATTCATATTTTACATTTTTAAACATTGTAATGATTCCTAGTTTTCATATTCAGGTTTCCTGTCCTTTCTAGGTTGGGATAATTCTTTTCAAAATGACTACTCATTTCTTTTCACTAACCACAGTATTTTCTGCTTTGAAATTCTAGAAGCTACACCATAGTCATCTCCTACTCCTCTTGTATTCTCCTAAACCTGGAATCAGCCACTCTCCCAGGTGTCCTGATTCTTTGCATTGGGGAAAAGGATTTTGAAATCACAGTCTGTTTCAGCTCACTGTTACTCCAGTGGTCAGTTTCTAGACTTTTTCAGTGGACTGATATGTTAAAATAAATATATCATGAATTTACTCTGCTTATTCAAATTCAGATGTTGAATTACAGGATTTTTGCTTAAGATTTTTGACTTCATAATTATTTTCTTTCAACAATAAAAAACATCCTTCCTGGGCAGGACATTTAGCTCAGTGGTTCCAGCACCTGCCTCACAAGTGTAAGGTTCCCGGTTTGATCCCCAGTAACCACATACAACAGTACCGGGCATGGTGACTCACACAACCAGCAATCAGTACCACATACCACAGTGCTGGGCGTGGTGGCTCATGCCTGTAAGCCCAGCACTCGGGAAGCAGAGGCAGGAGGACTGCTGAGTTTGTGGTTTGCCTGGGCTATACAGTGAGCTCAGGGCCAGCCTGAACTACAAAGCGAGACCCTGTCTCAAAAAAACAAACCCACAACAACAAAAAATATGCTTCCTAATGACATCTAACAAATATTTGTTTGTTTTACCCAACAAGGCATAGATAATAATAAAATAGTGATTCAGTAATAAAAATATCATGAGATATATTGTTTTTTGTCATATCTAATTCCACAATATTTATACTAATTCCTACAATTCAAAATCTTGAAGACAGATGTTGTGGTGTATGGCTGTAATGCCAGCACCTTGGGAGGCAGAGGTAGGAGGTTTGCAAGCTTGAGCCCAGCCTGGGCCATTTAGTGAGATTTTCTCTCAAAAACTAAAAAGGCCCAAGGATGTCTATCAGTTGAAACCCCCCAAGCCTTTGAACTTTGCTCTTGGCTGAGATACAATATCTGACACTCAATGTTAAAGGAGGGGAGGGTCTTTTGGCTCCCAGTTTTAAAGGTTTCAGTTCATAGTTAGCTGGTTTTATGGCGAGTGGAAAGGCAAAGGGGCATCACGGGGAGGCAGGAGGCAGCAGCTAGTGACAGCAGCAGCTCTGCCTGTCCCTTAGGTTCCATTCAGGGAACCTGCCCTCAGGCAGCCAGTGAGGGCGCCCTCAATCCTCCCGTCGCACACCTAATTCCAGCATTGCACACCCTGGACTCAGTCACCTCTGAAAAGACCTATATCTGAACTGTGAGGCTTTGGAACTCACCTAGACGTAAGCCACAACACCCTGGGTTCTAACTCCAGCACTGAGAATACAGCAACAACAACAAAATCATAGAGTTTTGAAATATTTATACAATTCACTTCTT
>PVIC010038019.1:0-17805 GCA_004025085.1 Thryonomys swinderianus | reverse complement strand
AGTACTACCCTGCCAAAAGGAAAGACAAACTTGAGTCATTTTTAGGAAAATGGATGCACCTTGAGACCGTAATGCTAAATGAAATAAATCATACCTACAAGCTGAAATTGTTTCTCATATACGATAAATTCAGAATAAAACTAAAAAGCAAAATACAAGGCAGATGATAAGAAAGAAGGAGATAGAGCCTTCACAAAGGAGAAGTGGATCCAGAGAGGGAGGAAAGGATAAGGGATGGAAAAGGGGAATTGAGATGTACTATGTACATGTACCAGCTTGTTGTTATGGACAATCTGGGTATATAAGGCCCACTGGGTAGAAGGAGGGTTAAGGAGAGCAGGACTGCCTCACTAGAGTGGACGCTAACCTTTCCAGGATCAGTGGCTGATCTCTGCCAAAATCCCTGCACAACAGCCTCCAGTCATTATAAGGTTTGCATCTGGGCTGGCACAGCAGACGACTGATTGGAAACAACTGCAGGAATCAGTAGGCTGTGATGAATAATTTAAGAGCACAGAGGCAGGAAAAAAATAACATGGAAATTTCCCACCAAAAAATGACTCTATTAAGCAAAATTCCAGAAATGTCTAAAATATCAAAAACAACCCAAAGATTCAGCCATTCATTCAAGTTGTTTTATGAGATGTCGCCAGCGTGAAACATTTTTAAATAAATATGTTTAGATTGTTTAAATGTTTATATTTTCACAAAAATGAAAAGGAAATATGAAACTAAAATGCAAGAGGAACTATAGCAGATGGATATGAAAAATGCAAATTAGAAATCTTATAAATTTAAAAAATTGATTTTTTCAAGTTTTTAATTCAATTGATTAGGTTAATCCAAACTAAACAGAGATTACAGCATTTTTTTTTTTTTTTGAGACAGGGTCTTGCTTTGTAGTTCAGGCTGGCTCCGCAATCCTCCTGCCTCTGCCTCCTGAGTGCTGGGATTACAGGCGTGAGCCACCACGCCCAGCGAGATTACAACATTTTTAACAGAAATAACACGTAAGAAATATAAGTCCCCAACATACACAAAATAAGGAAGTTGGTTATATGAGTAGAAATATATTGAGGAAGTAAGGGCCAAGAAAATTCCAAATGCAGTCTATGCACCCTCAAGTCAAAAATGTACTGTTAGGGCTGGGGCTTTAGTTCAAGCAGTACCATGCCAACCCTGGATGCACAAGAGCCCAAGTTCAATCCCTGGTACCACAAAAAAAAAAAAAATTTCTGTAGTACCAAGAAGATAAATAAGTTTACACCTTGCTGTATCATGGTGAAAGTGAAATAACATAAAGAATAAAAATTTAGGGCCGGAGATTTAGCTCAGTGGTTCCAGCACCTGCCTCGCAAGCACAAGGTCCTGAGTTCGATCCCGGAAACCACATACAATGCTGGGCATGGTGACTCACGCCCACCAACAATCAATACCGCATATCACAGTGCTGGGCATGGTGGCTCACGCCTGTAATCCCAGCACTCGGGTAGCAGAGACAGGAGGATAGCTGAGTTCGCAGCGGCTTGCCTGGGCTACATAGTGAGCTCAGGGCCAGCCTGAACTACAAAGCGAGACCCTGTCTCAAAAAAAAAAAAAAGAATAAAAATTTAGCCTCATACAAAACTTAGTTATTTTACATACATTTATCATATTTTTCTATCTCTCCTATAACATTTGGCTATTTTGTGCCTCTTTATTATTTTGTCCTATAATTTAATCTCAGACACAATAACTTTAAAAATCAATATTGGGCCAGAGGGTTAGCTCAGTGTTTCGGCGCCTGCCTCGCAAGTGCAAGGTCCTGAGTTTGATCCCCGGTAACCACATACAATACTGGGCATGGTGACTCACGCCCACCAGCCATCAATACCACATACCACAGTGATGGACATAGTGGCTCATGCCTGTAATCCCAGCACTCAGGAGGCAGAGACAGGAGGATTGCTGAGTTCGAGGCTTGCCTAGGGTACATAGTGAGCTCAGAGCCAGCCTGAACTACAAAGTGAGACCCTGTCTCAAAAAAAAAAATCAATATTATCATTGGGACAAATATTATTTCACGAATGCATGATAAATCCATGGGTACAGAGACCAGAAAATCATTCACAATTATAAATACAGCGTGTAGAAATGTCTGGTACACAGTTCTAGTGGTCAGTAATATGTAATAAATAAAAAAGTAAATAGGCTAAGAGGCTAAATGACTGTATTAAGTGGTCCAGCTGAACAACAGACCAGAGTCAATTCTTCAGCTCTTTTTCTCCAAAGCCTACTTCTCCACCAGTTCCCCTTTCTCTAGCTGTTGGCCAATGCCTTCTTTTAAATGTTGTATCTAACCTTTCTTTCCTTTAAAACTCAACCTGCCTTTCTCATTGCTTCTTTTGTCATTCTATGTATTATTATTAATCACAATTTCAACATAATGCTCACATATGTTGTACATACCTTTCTATTTGCACACAAGTCACCAAAACAAATATCTGTCTGAGTAATAGAGAAGCAATCAAAACCAGTCAAGAAAGATGACAGGTGGAAGAGATAAGTGTAACTCAATACTTTTAAAGTATATGTGCAAAGCACAATGCTCGGGACAGCCCCCGAAGAGATTAGAAATGTATGTGCGATATTAGAAATATGTATATGCATTAGCAGACAATGGAGAAAATAACACAGGGGAGCACTTTCAGAAGGAGAGAAAAAAGTGAACATGTACATTGAATTCCAGACCAGGAAACAAGGACAAGCAAAGGAATGAAAGCAGAATTTGAAATGGAGCAGTCTCATAAATTAGTCTGCGGGATACAGCAAGTGTTAAAAAAAAAAAAATGCAAAGAAAAAGACTGGGACTACAGCTTGAGGGGACGTCATGCAAGGCCTGAATACCATGCCGGAGACCTTGGATGGAATTTAGTGGGCAGTGAGGAGCCATTAGAAGAAACTGCATCATATCGAAGAGGTACTTTGTGAAGTTTTAGCAGTCAGAACAGAGTGTGAATTTATATCTGGAATTCAGGGCTTCGCAGAATATCTGGGAGGAAGTGCACCATTGAAAATAAAAGGTGGCTCGGAGGAGTTGAGGCTGGAGATGATGAGGAACATCTTGCAAATGAATAGGAACGAAAGACAAATGTAAAACACATTAGGCAGCTGTTGAAAGATTCTGCTGATGGGTTTGGGATGGGCAACAATGATATGTGCTTCATTAACTCGGGCAAAAAATAAGATTTAGAAGAAGAACCCAATTTAGCCTTTGGGAGACATTACTTAGTGCTAAATACCAGAGCGGAAATCTGGCTGGGAGGAACAAGAAATGAACTGGTACCATCATTCACCGGGGCTGCTCTGAACTGAAGAGTGATACGCAGACATTATTCCCCACAGTTCTGGAGTTTGCGGGCCACACGCGGTCACGGCATCTTCACATGATAGCATAGGCCCCTGCTCTCTGGAGCCTCTTTTATAAGCCCACAAATTCCAAATACGAGGGCTCCACACTCAACCAAGTCACTTCCACGAAGCTCTATCTCCCAATACAGTCACCTGGAGGGGTCAGATTTCAACATATGAATTTTGAGGGAAATGAACATTAAGATCATTGAAATCTGCAAGACAGAAGAGAAAGCCAAAGTGCATGGAAAGCTGTGGTTTAAAAAGTAAAAATAAAGGGCCAGAGATTTAGACCTGCCTCGCAAGCACAAGGTCCTGAGTTTGATCCCCGGTAACCATATACAATGCTGGGCGTGGTGAATCACGCTCACCAGCCATCAATACCACATACCCCAGCGCCGGGTGTGGTGGCTCACACCTGTAATCCCAGCACTTGGGAGGCAGAGACAGGAGGATTGCTGAGTTTGAGGCTTGCCTGGGCTACATAGTGAGCTCAGGGCCAGCCTGAACTACAAAGCGAGACCCTGTCTCAAAAAAAGTAAAATAAAAAGGAGAGCTGGGGATGACAGCACACACATACAATCCCAGCCCTCAGAAGGATGAAACGGGAGGATCACAGCCACCCTGAACTACGCGGCAAGACACTTAGCTTGAAAAAAAAACCAACGTAAGTAAACACATCAATCAATAAATATTTTTAAAAGATAAATGGTAATGAACTTGAGTAGGAGTTACTTAGAATAAGACAAGTCTGACATTCTTTTGTCACAATGGGAAGAATTAAGGCTCTTTCTTTTATGTTAATGTCACAAAATCTCCAAGTTTGACTCCCTCTGTCTTTAATGCCTGTTGCTTCTAATTCTCGCACACCAGACTGAAAATCCTCAAGGACATGATTTTTCCCAACCACCTAACCCACTGTCTAACTCAGAAAACACTAAATATCTTCAGATTCAAAGAAAAAATTTAAAGATGGCATGAAAATGAAATTTGTGCCCTAAATCCCTGAATGAATTATAAAAGACGAGGGTCAGGCAACAGGATAAAAGAGTAAACTTCAAGGAAAATAAAGGTTTATAACCTAATTATCCCCATAGGTTTGTTTGAAGGATGCAAAGAGTCATATGTATATATAAAGATTATTGATATAGAAAAACAAGTAGTAGTCAGACACAGACAGGCTGTATTTTTTCCAAAGCAGAACCTAGATGCTCTAAGAGATGAATCATACGAAAGGCTCCTAATATTTTGTTTCTAGGTTTGAAACACTCGTTCAACATAGACAGTATGACATTAAGTAATATTTTAATGTAAATAATAAGCTTAAGAGTGAAAGAAAAATAAGGGCTCAAAGGAAATGAGCTGGAAAAATATGAGAAATGATCAACAAGAAGGAAGATACCAAGCGACTCCTGAGCTGTAACTGAAGTTCAGCGGGACATGTACCCCCCTCCCCCACTCTCTCTGCTCTGCGCCTTTAGAGATGCCCATAAGAGCACACAAGAGCGAGGATATGGGTTTCCATATCACATCTCAAATCCAAATGACTTTTTAGGTGACAGTGGGAAGGTCCATTTCCATGTTACTAAGCGGAAGCTCTACTTTTAGAATATGAGACAAGTGAACAAAGGTGCCCCATGCCAAAGGTTGGGTTGAGCCCCCAAATAACTGCCCACTAAGAACCAGCCCTAGGAGGAGCCGGAGTAGAAGCACTGTGGTGTCCAGTATTTTATGAGGCAGAATTTGCTGAACGTAACAATGATTTCTATCCCCTCTTAACAAGGTAAGCCAGTTTCAGCTAATAACTTTCATTGAAGTATCTCTAAGTTTCAGTTCCTATAATTTCAAATGTGAATGAACTGGGGAGACACTGGTGACAATGAACAAAGAAAGCGATAAGGAAATCACAGTATTTATCTTGATTTCTTAATTTTAGAGAGGGAAAGGGTGAACTGAATAAGGGTAAAAAGGAAAGGGTGGGGATAGAAGGGAGAACAAAAGAGATCAAGATGAGATATATATACAGAGAGAGAAAGGTATCTATATATGCATTTCCCAAAATGAATTATTATATATCATATATTAATAAAATAAAATTTTAGGGCCAGAGATTTAGCTCAGTGGTTCTGGTGCCTGTCTCACAAGCGCAAGGTCCTGAGTTCAATCCCGGTAACCACATA
This sequence comes from Thryonomys swinderianus, assembly GCA_004025085.1. Taxonomy (NCBI): domain Eukaryota; kingdom Metazoa; phylum Chordata; class Mammalia; order Rodentia; family Thryonomyidae; genus Thryonomys; species Thryonomys swinderianus. The sequence goes on along the minus strand of PVIC010038019.1, from coordinate 12,235 downwards.
CAATGCTGGGCGTGGAGACTCACGCCTACCAGCCATCAATACCACATACCACAGTGCTGGGCGTGGTGGCTCACACTTGTTATCCCAGCACTTGGGAGGCAGAGACAGGAGGATTGCTGAGTTCCAGGCTTGCCTGGGCTACATACTGAGCTGAGGGCCAGCCTGAACTACAACATGAGACCCTGTCTAAAAATAAATAAATAAATAAATAAAATTTTAAGAAGAGAATCCATGTCATAAAAGCAAAACATGCCCAGCAGTCTGCTATCACATTCTGAACTCTGTCAGGGGGAGCTGCCAGATCTCAGACACTGCGGAATCTCAGGGGCAATTTGTCCTTGCGGTTGCCTGTGTGAGCTCATCACTGGGCCAAGATCAGAACTGATAGTCTTGAATGTTCAGCCTCTTTCTGAGTTTTAAACCATTAAGCCATATTATGTTATTCTCCATTTAGAGACACTCCGTACTTATATTGTGTTTCTTTTTAATACTCCTCTTTCCACCCAAGCAGTCTCTCTTATAAAGCTTTACTGACCTTCCCCATTATCCCCGCTCCTCAGTGTGACGCCCCCGCTCCAAGCACTCCCAGTGGGCCAGGTGAGTCACAGCTCAGGAGGGATTGTTCAGATTCTGAGGAGGGAGCTGATTCCTCAGGGCAGCACAAACCATTAGCTGGTCTCCTACATCGCTGGAGCACTAATCACTTTCACATCCTGGTCCCAGAAGAACAGATGTATCTCTCCAAAACTAGCCCCAAAATTACTCTTCATTAGGCTTTAGTGTTGCTCAAGACATAAAGATGAAATAATCTGATGATCAATAACAGAAATTTTCAGTAGTAAATATGAAACTTGATTCTCTCATTTTGTTTTGTGAAATAGTCTGCAATTGCTAACTGTATTCATTCTCTCCAAACACAGGATGCTTCTTTATTATTGAGTGAAGTAATGAAACATGTCATTTCCTCAAGCCAGATCATTTGCTCAAGGTCACACCAAACTTTTAGAACATCCGGGCACAGAACCATAAATCAAATGGCCAGACAAAACATTGGTAAGTAGTCCTATCCAGCCATTATCTTCCAGCAGCAAGAGACTCAGGTTACCTCAGATGGAAGGGGGCTTTTTAAAATTATTACTACTACTAAAAAGATAACATCCTTCTTATCCTTAAAAATTCAGAGATTTAAATAAGTAAATAATAAAAATTTTATATCTATTCTAAATCTTTTAAGGTACAATTTCATAAAGTATTAGGCTTTTTTTTTTTTTTTTGAGACAGGGTCTCGCTTTGTAGTCCAGGCTGGCCCTCAGATCACTATGTAGCCCAGGCAAGCCTCAAACTCAGCAATCCTCCTGCCTCTGCCTCCTGAGTGCTGGGATTACAGGCGTAGCCCCCACGCCCGGCACTATGGTATGTGGTATTGATGGCTGGTGGTCATGAGTCACCACGCCCAGCATTGTATGTGGTTACCGGGGATTGAACTCTGGACCTTGCACTTGCGAGACAGTCGCCCTAATGACTGAGATAAATCTCCGGCCCTATTAGCGCTTTTTATCTTAAATCATGTCACTAATTTTTAATGATATATTCGATGACTGGTGGTAAAGAAAAAAAATCACTTGTGTATAATTTATCTAACTCACAATTTATAAAGCCTTAAGTTTCTAAATGTGGAATTTTGGCCCTTAAAACTCACAGATCATCAATTAAGGTGATATAAACGCATAGCATGAGCCACGGTTTCACTAGGACAGGTGGCTATTACACAAGACCTAGAAAAAGTCATTCTAAAAGCAACCATGTATCATAAACATATTTACACTTAGTGGTAGAAGCAAAATCTGAATTAATTTAAATAAAAGATTAAACTGAGAATGACAAAATTTTTTTTTCTCTCCATCATATATGCCTTGGATAAAATTCTCTTTTTAAGGTATTTTTCAGTGAATTATAGTCAATTTCTAAAGGCATTGTATTTTTACAGAGAACAATTTCACAAAAGATACAATTATAGCAAGAAACTCCACCAATACTTTTCTTAACATTAAACCTCCTTTGGTTTGTGTCACCTGATATGTACAGTTTATAGGCCTAGATTGGCACCCTATGGAGAAAGCATTATTTTTCTAAAGTCGTCTTGTTACAACAATGGAAATAGCAGTCCTTTCACTAAAAGTTCTTGCTCATGCCTGTGTCCCCATTTCCAAGGTAAGCCCAGCAGGGGATGTGGACAAGTAACAAAGCTGATGGTGGAGAGAGTGGCTGCCCAGGAGAAGGCGGAGGAAGGCTTCAGAGGCAGCATCCTGCAAGCTGTCCCCACTCAGCGCTGAAAGGAGGCGTGATTCCTAGAATCACAAACACAAGGGCTGTTTAGTGGTCTTTAGGGTCTGGAAACTCACGTGCAGTCTTGGCTCCAGTGCACAGATCCCAGACTGTGAACAGCATTCCAAGGGCACATTAGAAAAATGTACATTTTGGGCTGGAGGGTTAGCTCAGTGGTTCCGGCGCCTGCCTCGCAAGCGCAAGGTCCTGAGTTCGATCCCGGTAACCACATACAATGCTGCGTGTGGTGACTCATGCCCACCAGCAATCAGTAGTACCACATACCACAGTGCTGGGCGTGGTGGCTCACGCCTGTAATCCCAGCACTCGGGAGGCAGAGGCAGGAGGATTGCTGAGTTCGCAGCGGCTTGCCTGGACTACATAGTGAGCTCAGGGCCACTGAACTACAAAGCAAGACCCTGTCTCAAAAAAAAAAAGTACATTTTTATCTTCACTGACCTCCAACTGAAATTTAACATTTCTAGAAATTAGCATAGGAAACAAACCATGGGGGTACTGGTGTCCCCAGGACTTCGTCCCCAACAAGAATCATAGATATTTCCATATCACATTACTGTTGTAACTGATATCCCAAAACCCACCGCTCAGCAATGCACATCTCCACCTGAAAGCCTGGTGGTTACTAGAAGCCACTATTTAATACATTAAGTTCTGCTAGGTGCCAGGATGTTTAAATATGGTTTAAACTATGTTTAAATATGGTTTAAATATACTTAAATATGGTTTTTCTGTAGTCCTATGTATTTTACACACCTAAAATATTTAATGTGAAGAAATCAACTCCTAATATTATAGAACAAGGACCTTCATTAACATACTTCCCAATAAAACTGACAAAAACTGGAGCCGGATAGTTAGCTCGGTGGCATTGTGTCTACCTTGCAAGTGCAAAGTGGCAAAAGTTATTTTTAGAAATAAACTTTCTCTTTTAATTGGTAATGTTCACAATACGTGATATTTTCCTTTGCTTTGGGAAACGGGTAATACATGTATATATATATGCACACATACACACCGTATCTTACTCGGTTCCTACCCTCCTGCCCCCTTTCCTCTCCTCTCACCCCTTCCACTCGTCCCCTTCCCCATATCTAAAAACTCTGTCTGTATTTTAGGCCTTCATTGCTTCCATTTTGAGTTTCTCATATAAGAGAAACCAGAAAATATTTTTTTTTAACCTTGCAAAGGGCCAGAGGGTTAGCTCAGTGGTTCCGGCGACTGCCTCGCAAGTGCAAGGTCCTGAGTTCGATCCCCGGTAACCACATATGATGCTGGGCATGGAGACTCACGCCCACCAGCCATCAATACCACATACCACAGTGCCGGGCATGGTGGCTCACGCCTGTAATTCTAGCACTCGGGAGGCAGAGGCAGGAGGATTGCTGAGTTCGAGGCTTGCCTGGCCTACATAGTGAGCTCAGAGCCAGCCTGAACTATAAAGCGAGACCCTGTCTCAAAAAGGAAAAAAAAAAACCTTGCAAAGACTCTGAAAAAAAAACAAATAACCATCACTTTTAAAACTTTTCATCATTCCATAAGAAAGGGAAGAACCCATGGTATTTAAGCCAAGCCCACTCCCTCCCTTCCCTCTCTTACAATAGCAAGGTGCAGACATACTCCAGACTGAACACTAGAATCCCTCTCTCCTCCACTCCCAGCCAGAGAACTATGTAGCCTTTGCCCCGTTCCTTACTGCTTAGACTGAATTCCAGGGAATGCTGGGAAGAGGCGGGACTTGTCTTCTCCCATCCAAACGCCACTGGCACAGTGGAGGTTGTATCTTGAGCCCAGTGCATGCTAAGCACTGGAATCTCGATGTTCCTCTCCCCAACTCTGGAGCAAATGGCTCCATGGCAGGAAGACCTAGGCCTTCAAACTCCCTTCCCCTGAGCACTTAGCTCCTAAAGCAGGGATATCTCTCAGAGAGAAGCTTAACAGTGTCCCAACATCACCCCTGAAGGTGACTCTGCCCAAGCAGGTGAAATCAATTCTAGCAGTGACAATGTTGCACAGAATATCAATAAAGAATAGACATTATTACAGAAGAACCATTATTAAAGAAGAAAGTGAAAAGTATAAGAACTGAAGTTTTTAAATTCACTGAGCGCTCAACAGTAAATCTGAACTGGCAGAGCAGAGAATTAATGAATCTGAAGACACATCAGTAGAGAATGAGCAAGATAAAGAAAAGGAAATAAAAGGAAAAGAACAGAACTTCAGGGAAATAGGGACACAATTATACAACCACATATGTATGAATAAACCTAGTGTTTCTGGAAGCACCTGAAGAAAAAACAAAGACAGAACAAGAAAAAATATTTAAAGTAAGAATACCTTACCACTTCTTAAACTTATTGAAAAATAATAGCCTTCATGAGCACTTTTTAAATTTATCGAAAAATAACAACCTACATGTGTAGAGAGCTAACGAAACTCAAAGCAAGCTAAAAACAGATTCACAAACACACCATAGGAAGAATTCTGCAAATCAAAAATAAGGAGAAAAATCTCAATATTGGCGAGAGAAAAAAATTATCTGGGCAAAGATTCTGATAGCAGATTTCCATGGGACCAATGCATGGAATAGGCTCAAGAACTTCAGGTATTATTATTAGAACACAATGTCTAGGAGCTACCTGGCAGAGCAGGTGGGGGCAGAGTGGGTGAGTATCTGACAGGCCTTTATTAAAATGATACAAAAGAAAAACTATAGTTTAAAAATGAGGAGGACGCTAGGTCAAACAAAACTCCAAAGGTTTCACTCCTGCAGGACTTGCTGTGAGTTTCAGAGTGTAACTGTGGATCTGAAGATGTGGGTAGTTATCACAGTGCTTCCTGACCATGAAGGCAGGGAAGCTGCCGTGACGTCCATCCAACAGCTCCAAGTTTGAGGAACAGTGTTTGGGAAACACTGACCTGAAGCTAGAAGAAGGGGTGGACGCTGGCCACTGCTGCGGTTAACTGGCATCCTTGTTTCCTGTGCGCCTGTCTCAGGCATGACTTTCTCCTGAAGGCACACATGACAGACGACCATCCATATTTCCAAGGACATTCTAGGTCAAAGGCTATCTGAGGCTCCTGACAAAGCCACTTGCCAAGGCCACGATTTATGTCACCCTGAGGGTGACTATGCCCTGGCCTGTCTTTTTTGATTTTTGGATCACATTCGGTTAAAAATATTTAGACTCTGCATTAATGAGTGCAGAAAAGGACAGCCACTGCTAACGGGTTTCCACGCACGGAAAATTCCTTCCCATTGCTGTTTCTAGTCTTAGGTGCTGGTTTATAATAAGAGCCTATCAAAATGTTGCATGCAGCTCCAATAAATGTAGTCATCATCTGAGAGCTATACTTAACATCAAATGCCAAGGCAGATTTGTCAGCAGCTGAGGCCTGGAGCACAGCCAGTTCGCAGCGCTGAAGCTCGCCCGCTGCAGCTCACCATCACGGGTGTATATTAGAAAAGCGCGGACTCACGCCAGACGTCAAGAAGCTATGGCTCAGCAACTTGAATCAGGGGGACGGCAAGCAAGGAGGACCAAAGGGGCAGTAGAAACGCACACAGAGACAACTTCAAGAAACATGATATTGCTGGTGCTTGTCAGAAAATAGCAACAGTGGCAGACAGTCCAATGGACTTTAGCATGCCATTCAGGCGCTGAGCCGCTATTACTCTTTATGAAAATGCTTACAGCCTGGAACAAAATGCAGCGACTCATAAAAGAACTAAACACTTCCTGAGATGCAGACAGACAAAGAGATGAATACTCACTGTGGGAATGACCTAAGATTCAGAAAGGATATTGCCATCTACAAATACTCTCCGTAAAAAACATGGTTCCTGTGTGTTTTATGTGGCCATTGTCATGCGCTGTACTAATTCTTCTAACAGTGGTGTAAGTTTATAAATCTCTGAGTTGTCGCATCCTGCCTGAAATCCTCAGAATGCTCTCTGTCTTCCTGACCAAAATGATCACACTGCATGATTCCTCATCAGAGAGTTTTGGACAATCAATTGAATGGTTGGTGGGGCAGAGATTCTTCTTCCAGGGAAAGTTGTACACAAGTGAGCAAACTTTAAATTGATAGACTAATGAAAGTATCAAGTAAACGTCTCCTCTTGTTCTGGGAGCCATTTTAAAAGCAGCCCACTTTGTGACTAGAAAAAGAAACAAGTGACAGAAAAATCTAATGCATTATAAGAAGCTGACAGACTATCATGGAATTATAAATAGTGTAACTAGTGTGCAAAATAAATGCATAGTGGGAAAGATGCCAAATCTATAATATATAAAATGTGCTATACAATTAAAAGAGCAATCAAGTGAAAATGTACATAATTGTTACAAAGATTTGATCATGGGTTGATATCATTTCTAAAGTATCCTATGGCTGCAGGGAGGCAGAGTAACTAGAAAGACAGAGAGGAACTGATAAAAGGGAACACATAAGCAAAGTGAGGCAGAGATTGAATACCAACAATCTCTAGAAAGTCAGAGAGGAACTGATAAAAGGGAACACATAAGCAAAGTGAGGCAGAGATTGAATACCAACAATCTCTACTGAAAACAAAAGCATCCCAGAAAATAATTCAATAATCTTCAACTTGAGACAAATACAGGCTCCACCTGTGTCTGTCACTAAGAAATACTGTTGAGGGGAACTCCAACCTGAGTGGAAACCCATGAGATCCAGACCAGGAACTAGGTAGAGAATATCCTTTCCAACTCTTATGCATCTTAGAAACAATTCTATATTTAATAGACTATACCTTTTGAATAAAACCAAGAAAGTTGCATTAGAGAATCAGCAAAAAGGTCAGTTTCAAAGACAGACTAATTTTTGTTAATCTGATAAAAAAATTTTTTGGCCCAACAGTCTGCAAGGCCCAGAAGAATGGCGGCCAAGTTTTGGTTGTCAATGTATCTTTAGTGCCTATTTTAGCAAATGCTTTAAGGACAGTTTGATACATGAATGAAGGACAATTTGAATATACTTTGCTAGCATCCTAAAACCATTTTAATCTGAAAAAAGCCAGTAACTAATCGAACCAAATGCCTTTGGAGTAATACACAAAATTAATTTATTAAAATGTTCATGACTTCATTCTTATTGATATTCGTGTTCAGTTTAGATTCTACTCTCATTTATCAGGTTCCTAATACAACTATCCTAAAAATGCCACTTGCCACACTTCTCTGGGTATTTCTAGGCCTCGTGTTTTATGATCGAGTCACTGAGAAGGAACATTTAGGTAGTTGACCCACAGTGAATTTAACAAGGGCTTGACACACATCAGCAGCATCACACACGGACGGAATTGGTGCTGGCTTAGTGACAGCCTTTCCTGTGAGACAGTGATAGGCTGGAGGGCCTTTCAAGTGAGTGGGTCTGACAGCACTTCAGAAACCAGATGCAAATTCCATGACAGGTTCTATAGTCACATACCAAAGAACTCTTGCTGCTGTCCGACATTATCACTTTTCGAACATGTCAAACCTGTACTACACAGCATGAAAAACAAAAGAAATTCTACTTGTGGTTACATGTGAGAAAATAAATGGAAAATGATTTCAATGTCATATCCTCATCATGAAAAAAAAATAACACAACACAGTGACCTCTATTGTCCTTATGTTGGTAAAAATACGCTACTTTGAATTTTATCACCCTAGTTATTTAATCGTTAAATACTTTCCAGCACGAGTGGATTTAGAGGAATACATCCCATGACTTCCAGGAAGGTTAGTGGTCAGATTCTTCTGCACTGACTGAGTTTAGGCATTTTCTATTTACGACCTCCCATAAGCTAAGAGCTCTTAACACAGTCTTCAGATTTTTCTGCAATCAACTCTTCCTGCTTAGATCTCTGTTTAATGCCTCCTGCTAGATTTTCTTACCACTATATTCTATCCACCCATCTTCTGGGCCTTCTTCCTCGTTACCTCTGCAGGGAGAGTCAAAACTCTCACATATCGAATGTAAGTGTGGCTCAGATGTGCACAGATGTGTAACACAACCTCACTTGTCCTACTGTCACTGTCTCACAGGTGAAGACATTGAAGTTGAGAAGGCAGAGCCATGTGTCCCGGAACTGAGCAATCTGAGCAGTCCTACCGTGAGCTGGGAATAGAGAGTTGAACACATTCACCTCACCTCTCAAGCTTCCATTGTCTCATGAATAAAACAGAAAAGATAGTGTATAATGGATGTGGGGGCACCTGTACCCCTGGAGAACTGACCCTCATGCATGCAAGGTGTGAGTGGGGGCCAGGCATTTAGCTCACTGGTTCTGGCACCTGCCTCACAAGTACAAGGTCCTGAGGTCAATTCCCAGTACAAAAAAAAAAATTAAATAAACAAGATGTGAGTGAAAAATACAGTATATTTAAATCTTTTAAACTAATTACAGTGAAAGAGCTTACCTTTAACTTTGCTCAAAATCCATCCCTCCCCCAACTTTGAACACACATATCCCATCGTTCTTGCCCGTTCCTGGAGCAGCTCTGGAAGTCCTCTCTCAAGTGCTTTTAGTCCTGAATCAACTACAAATGTCTACCTTCCCTGACTCTGGGGAAGAACCAGGAGTTGCACGGTGTCCGATCCAGTGAACAAAGTGAGTGAGGACACACAATGATGCTTTTAGTGAGGCTCCCATTCCATCGGGTAGCACATGGCTGCAACAGCACTGTGTTTCTCATCACTCTTCATAAAGACAGGACGAAGCACCTGCAGACCTGCTGCAGAAAGTGGCAAGGGCAATGAGATCACTGTTTCAAGACGAGGGGATAGATGTTGATTGTGGTTAATGGTAATATATCTTTTACTGTCATAAATTGTTTTAACTTTAATACATACTACGTTTTTCTATCACGTTTTGTATATTGGTTTTTCTTTCCTGCTAAAGGAAGAGAAAATACTAGCAAACTTCTGATGACCTCCCTAAGAAACATTGCCTAAGGCTACTACATTCTTTCATAAAAGAGTCCTATGTTTCCTTCAGAAAGAACATGTAACATTCTATAAAAACCACACCCTGATTCGGGGATACTTTAACCTATGACACAGCAGCTGTCACAAGTCACTCGAGCAAAAATTTTAATGTGCTAAAGCTTCCCCTTATTTTAGAAAAAGAACTAACATGGCTAAGACCTAGAGGGTCCCCAGAGTTCTGTGCCCTGTTCTGACTGTGGAAAGGCCAGAACAAGCAGCTGGAGAAAGAGAATCCAGAAACCCTCAATAAACCAACAGTAAACTGTACACTGTACTTTAATTCTCCACAGCAAATATTAGCACTTACCATGAACTCAGCATAGCATCCTCAAACACTTCCGCTTTCACTTTTCACTTTCTGGCACAGAGTTCAAAATAAGCTTTGAGCACTTAAAATAAGAAACATAAGACCAAATGGAACTTTTGAAATCAGATTTTGTGTTCACATCCATTTCTTTGGAATTAAAAGAATCAAAATGTGGACCAGGCGTAGTGGCACCTGCCTATAATCCCAGCTACTTAGAAGGCTAAGTATCATAAATTGGAACCCAGCCTGAAAACTTTGGTGAGACCCTGTCTAAAATAATAAAATAGAAAGGCATGGGAATAGTTTAGGGTGAAGGCGCCACCCAGAATCAATGCCAAGTACCAAAAAAAAAAAAAAAAGTCCGAATTTAGCCCAAAGAAGAGTCACCCCAAATTTTTGACCTTCCTAAGGCACAGTGTCAAACCAAAATAAAATCTTGGTCATGGAGATGAGAAACACAGAATCAAACGTATGATTCTATTTAAAAGGATTGAGTCAGCTTTAATGCGAGTAGGTGAAGAAGAAGGCTGGTGAGTTTTCACTCATCCGGAGGCCTTGGCCTTCACTGTCTCTAGCCCAGGAACGAGCAGTTCTGCCTCGGGCGACCCAGCTCGTCAGCAGGGTGAGCTGTGGGGAGCTGCTGTCGGGGCAGCCCTGTGCTGTTCATGAGCTTCCGCCTGCCAAGTCCCTGGCATCCAAAACCCAGGAAGAAACCAGGGCTGTCAGACTTGTTCAGAGCTGTCTTTAGAGCAACAAACATAAACATACTTAAAACAGAGAAGCTTCTATGTGCATATCCAAGTACACAGATGGCGGGGTCATGTGTATGTATGCACTTGTGTGGCCATATGTCAGTTGTGTTGTGGGGACCGTGAACATTGTAAAATAGTAATAAGATGTGATTTTTGTAGGAAATATTGGTAAATTATAAATTTTTCCTGCTGCAAATCATTTAAGATATAAATAAATATACTCTAGTTTGTTTTCCTTTCTAATTTTACAACTTTTCTCTAACTTCTTTCCTCAAAAAGTATAAAATGGTATCATTCCTTGTGTTTGAAACTATTACTCTCTGAGCTTTGCTCCATGGTAATGATTTGTGAACATCTTATGTTATTAAAAACCCTTCTAACAATTTCTACTGCTAAAAGCACACAACTTTTTGGAGGTCTTTCACAAAAATGACAATCACATGGGTTTTTTAAAAAAATTCCACGGCATATTTATAAAGTAGTTAGCATTCAATAAATCACTACCATTCTGTGCCTAATTATCACTTACCAAGTAATGAAGTACATACACAGGCTTTTATATTTCAACTATAACTTGGGCAAATTAATTGAATTTTTGGTACTCAGATCTTCTTGCCTAGAACAAGAGATTAAAAATAGTATCTAGGGCCGGAGATTTAGCTCAGTGGTTCCAGCACCTGCCTCGCAAGCGCAAGGCCCTGAGTTCGATCCTGGTGACCACATACAATGCTGGGGGTGGTGACTCACGCCCACCAGCAATCAATACCACATACCCCAGTGCCGGGCGTGGTGGCTCACACCTGTCATCCCAACACTCGGGAGGCAGAGGCAGGAGGATTGCTGAGTTGAGGCTTGCCTGGGCTACATAGTGAGCTCAGGGCCAGCCTGAACTACAAAGCAAGACCCTGTCTCAAAAAAATAATAATAATAATATCTAGTTCCCAGGTTATCACATCAATTAAAGAAATGAATGTAAGACAAGCATTCATCCCAGTGACTAGTATATGCTAAAGCTCATGTGTTAGTTCCCATTATCATTATTTTAACCATTACAGACAGGACTTCCAAACATGTGCCTTAAAAACCTACCAACTTCCCAGTTTACTGTTTACCTATCACCTGCTCCTTAGGCATTGAAAAGTACCTTCACCCCTTGTACTATCCGTTGGTGAAAGCTCGGGTTGGGCTTGGACTCCTTCCAGACTCTGCATATACTCACTGACCCCTGATTATGCAGTACCCATGAATGTTCTGTAGATGTTCTAAGGTTACCTGATGAAATACAGGAGATCCAGTACATGTCAATTTAGATTTCAGTGTAAATATAGCTTTGAATATTGCATGGCACATACTGATACTCTAAAATTGTTTACTATTTCTCTGAAGTCAAATGTAACTCAACATCTTGATTTTTCTTCCTCAAGTTACAACCCTACCTTGATCTAGATCGAGTTCTTACATGTCAAGATAGTGCAATACCCTTACAATCCAACATCCCATTAGCATAGTTGTTGTTGTTGTTATTGCTGTTGTTTGGGGGAGCCTTATTCAATTTTGGGGTAGGAAGTTGGGAGGATGAGGAGAGCAAAGGGATATCACAGAATTATGTGTCACATTCCCAACTTTATAGCCACACTCTGTCTTATACAACTAAGGGTGTTTTGGGGCCAGAGATTTAGCTCAGTGGTTCTGGCGCCTGCCTCACAAGCGCAAGGTCCTGAGTTCAATCCCTGGTAACCACATACAATGCTGGGCATGGTGACTCACGCCCACCAGCAATTAGTACCACATACCACAAAGCCGGGCGTGGTGGCTCATGCCTGTAATCCCAACACTC
>PVIC010038018.1:0-17886 GCA_004025085.1 Thryonomys swinderianus | reverse complement strand
CAAAAAAAAAAAAAAAAAAGAAAAAGAAAAAAAGAATGAATTATGGATATACTTCAAACTATTAGGAGCAAGATTGAAATTACCAAGGAATGGGATCCGTTTTTGTTGTTTTAATTTTGTATAGTCAGTTTTTTTGCTTTTTGAGACAGGGTCTTGCTTTGTAGTTCAGGCTGGCCCTGAGCTCACTATGGTGCTCAGGCAAGCCGCCGTGAACTCAGCAATCCTCCTGTCTCTGCCTTCCGAGTGCTGGGATTACAGGCGTGAGCCACCATGTCTGGCTGTATAGTCAGTTTTAACTCTTACACTTATTGTTTGAATTTGTTACAAAGAACTTCTTACTTTTGGAAATACCAATCCAATAAAGATAAAAATTGCGAGTGAAACTAGAATATGAATACTTTTAACTTAATAAAAACTTTCAAGTTTTTTTTTCAAGTTTGATCACTCCTGTGTGTCCTAATTAATAGATTATTAGCTTAGCTTATTTTTAAATTTTAGAAACTTTTCTAAAAAAATGAAGTCAAATAATCAACTGTTTAAGTCCATTTCATATTGTGGACTGAGAAACTTCTAGAAAGACTATTTTCACACAGGTCTAGAAACCAGAAAGAGAAATCTTCTCAGGTTTCCAAATCTTTGAGTTTTACAAGAGTGATGAAAAGTAGGGATGTTTCTTCATGCTTGCAAAATGTGAAAGAGAACAAAAACCAGTAAAAAGTCATCACAAGCAAAGTGGCTAATATTTTTTAAATATATTTTAATGGAATATAAACAACCAACTTACATCTATTGGCAGTGATTCATCTTCTTTTTCTGTTAATCGCATATAAGAACGATCTATAAACCAGAAGCATACCATTAAGGAAACTGGAGCCCATCTTTCTTAAAATCCAAGCAAATCAATACACCGGAGTGGCTGAATTAGATGCTATACAAAGTAAGCTAATCTCAGATTCCTCAAAACCTCTCTTGCAAGGCAGGCAGTCTTAATGAACGACAGATATTTTATTCTCATCAAGACTTGCTTTGTCTGTTTTAAAGGGGGTAAGAGTGATGGGACAGGTAAGGATGAGGCAGAAATACTTAACCATAATTTCTCTTTTGTTACCACAGTAAAAGTAGAAACTTCTGAAACTTTTCACTAAGTGGTCAAAGAAATCAAAATTATTTAAAAATAAGTAAGTCTACAATTCTAAATAGCCCTATCCTTGCAAAATGAGAGAAAGTAATACCACAGGGAAAGGTTTCCCTTGAGAATACATGCTGGGGGAGCAGTGGAATAAGAATTCCAAAACAGGGCTTGAGATTTAGCTCAGTGTTCTGGCGCCTGCCTGGCAAGTCCAAGGTCCTGAGTTCAATCCCCAGTAACCACATACAATGCTGGGCGTGGTGGCTAACACCCACCAGCAATCAGCGTGGTGGCTCATGCCTGTAATCCCAGCACTCGGGAGGCAGAGACAGGAGGATTGCTGAGTTCCAGGCTTGCCCGGGCTACATAGTGAGCTCAGGGCCAGCCTGAACTACAAAGCAAGATCCTGTCTCAAAAAAAAAAAAAATCCAAAACATCAGTTTCTTCTGTACTATTATTTAATTGTAATTGAAAGAAAAAGATCAGGATTTGGGAGATGGTAAAACCTGGACCATAGGGTCACTCTTCAGTTTACTACAATTTATTATATTACATTCAAGTTAGGATATCTTCAGCAACTGTAATATGTACTTCAATTTTAGTGTTAAAAGGTGGACGAGGGGAATGTGTCTTACCATCTAACAAATGCAGTATTTTTTCATTGCCTGAATTTTCCTAGCAGTAAAATGGGAATAATATGAAGATTAAATGAGTTTCAGAGCTGGAGCTGCGACTCAGTGGTAAAGTGTTTGCCTAGCATACACAGGCCCTAGGCTTGATCCTCAGCACCACAAAAACAACAAACCCACATGCTTCCGTGCAGGACTGGTACAATGCTAAAAGAAACTTCTTTATGGCAAAAATGCCAAAATAGCCTGCTGTCACAGTATGACATGATATAATCAGTCTCAAAGTTTAAGCATTAGTCTGTTACCAATGTGAGAACTACAAAGACATATCATAGTAGTGACAAATCCACAAGCTGTGCTCATCACTTAAAACATGAAAGTACAAAAATCCTGGGCCAGGGGGTTTAGCTCATTGGTTCTGGTGTCTACCTTGCACCACAAGGTCCGGAGTTCCATCCCCAGTAACCACATACCACAATGCTGGGCATGGTGACTCATTCATGCCCACCAGCAATCAGTACCACACACCACAATGCCGGGTGTGGTGGCTCACACCTGTAATCCCAGCACTCAGGAGGCAGAGGCAGGAGGATTATTGGGTTCGAGGCTTGCCTGGGCTATATAGTGAGCTCAGGGCCAGCCTGAACTACAAAGCGAGACCCTGTCTCAAAAAAAAGTATAAAAAATCCTAATTCTGGATGAACCTGGGAAATTTTAATGTACTGTGGATGTGAAATAACAAACTGACTTAAGTGGTTGTATATTGACTCTTAAAAGAGAATCCATTTAAAAACATATTCTTAAATTTTAACTTGCAGAGGTTATAAGGACAGGTTAAAAAGAAAAATCAAAACAATACCAAAAATAAGATGTGGACTGACCTACTGTCCATTCCATTTCCAGACAGGTTTTTTGTCTTCACGAAGCCTAACCTGACTCTAACACTAGCTTGAAGCAGGCATTTCTTCATCTGCAACAAGAGTTGGAGTTTGGTGATCTCCAAGGGCCCTCTTGCTCTATGATCGTGTAACTTTACTGACGAAGCTTATTGTAAAAAATAACACAGTACTCCAGTGTATCTTGTCTCCTTCAGAACAGTGTTTCTCAAATTACAGTGTGTAAAATCACCTGGGGATCTTCTGAAAATGCAGAGACTGAATCAATAGGTCGGAGGTGGAGCCTGAGCTCCTTCCAAGGAGCTACCGGCTGACGCCCACGATGCTAACCTGTGGGCACACTTTGAGCAGCAGGAGTCTAAGTCACTTTCCTGAAAACCCACTTCCTTCCCCGCAAAATTACTGTTCATTCATATACATCTCTTGTTTTTTTCTTCGAGACAGGGTCTCACTATGTAGTGCAGGCTGGCCTTGAACTCACTCACTGTGTAACCCAGGGTGCCCTGGACTACTCCGTGATGCTCCAGCCTCAGCCTCCCGAAGGCTGGGATGGCAGGCATGCACCACCATGCCTGGCACTTATATACTTTTAGTGTTTCCATCACTTTATCGTGACTTTTTAAAAATTGTCATTATTTCTTAAGCCGCGTTTTTCCACTAGCCTATAAATTCCCTGGAGGCGTCACCTGTAACCGTAGCATTACCCACGGAGTAATTTCAACCAATCAGAAGAGTGGAATGTATAATGCAGTGCAGTACATATCTTTTACCCAAGGTCACACAAATTCAACGTTTAAGCAGGTTCTTAAAAACCAGGCTTTTAGACTCGCTGCCCAGTGCTCTCCTCAGACAGCATCACAATGTCTCCTTGAGGCAATCGTTCCCTTAACATCTCAGTCACTGCCTAGATAGCGCCTAAGTATCCAAAATACTGTCCGACCAGGCCAAGTGCAAAGTTTCAATTGCACGCTTTGCCTGATCTGCTCTATGCTAGACCTGCCATCCCTTGTCCTGGATTCCTAGACAGAGTTGGCTTTGAACCCTTTTCTAGACATCTCTTCCTCCCTGCAATCTCAGGTGCCCCACACCCTGCAAACTACAAACCCTGCGCCGCTATTCGGAGCCACCCGAAGCTATATGGCTGGACTCAAGCGACCACTCCTCGGACCCTCAATCCCAGAGCCCCTTAAGGCTGCGTCCACACACAGCCCCAGGTTCCACACGAAAGGTCCCCCACGAAAGGTCCCCGTTCCTTGGGCACTTACGCTGCGCAGCTGAAAAGGCGGCGTGGGCTAGGGCAAAGAGGCCGATGCCTACTAGGCCCTTCCATAACGACGGCGCCATGACTCAGAAGGAGGAGCCGACAAAACAGGCGAAGGGCGGTGGAATCGTCCCCTCTTTCACCGGCGGCTGTTCGCGCGGCGCAGAACGATGACGTCACTGAGGCCCTGGGCGCGAAGCTCTCAGTGGTGCAAAACCCGAAGAGCACTGAGAAAGCGGAAACAGGAATGCCGGGAAGAAGGGAAAAGCCGTGCGGAGAAAGGTCTGCGATGGCCTCTGAGCCTGCGGGCACAGCCTCTCTGTGCGGGGCGGGGCGGAGTGGAGCGCAGTGTGTACGTAGAAAGCAGGGGACGGCAGGACCAATGGTGAAGTGAAGTAGAAGGGCACCAGCAAATGAGCACGGATCGCGGTGAAGGGGCGGAGCCTCGCAGTGGCCCGGAGCTGAGTCGGGATTGGGGGACTGCTCTAGGACGCCGTGGGAGGCGGTAGTTGCTGGTTCACGCCTCTGCCTGAAAATTTTTTTTTTTTCTTTTGAGACAGGGTCTCGCTTTGTACTTCAGGCTGGCCCTGAGCCCACTATGGTGCCCAGGCAAGCCGCCGCGAACTCCGCAATCCTCCTGTCTCTGCCTCCTGAAATTTTTTTATTGATTGGTTGGTGGGATTTAGTTTTGCTTCAAGTTCGGCCCCTAATTTCCTTTAGTCTTTCCTATGCTTCTGCCCTCTGCGTATTGACACTGCGGAAAGAGGCAAGGGTGTTAAACCGAAGAGGCTGAAGGAGTCTCTAGGTCAATGACCTGGACTCTGGAGTTCAAACCCTGGGCACACAGGGGCCGATCAGTAAATGTCAGTATCCCCCCTTCCCATCAAAAGGTCATGGAAGAACTTTTGCGCCCAAGGGAGTGTATCCTGAAAAGAAGCAACGTACATTAAGGAGGAAAGGAAAAGAGAAAAAAAGATGCTAAGTGTTTCAGCGCACTCTCTCTGTCTCTTTTTTGTCCCTGTCTCTCTGTGTCTCTCACACACATACCAGGATAAAAATGTATTCTCCTTTCTCCATTGTTCTTGGTCTTTATCCTTAAAATATAGATATTTAATAGTGAGGTTCTCCCCTTGACCTTTTTTTGCTATTCATTCCTACTTCGACTGACATAGGTATTACACGATTCCAAATCCACATCTCACCTCTACCTGCATTATCTGTGCTCAACTCCTGTACTTCCGATCAGCAGTTGGATGTATGTGCATGTGTGTGGTCCTGTGGCACTCAAATTTATACTTTTTAAAAAATTTATACTTTTTTAAGGATTCCAGCAATAATTCATCCAGCACCCCTTGACCAAGTAGCTTAGCATTGTAAACTACATATCAAAAGGTAATTGCAAGTATGATTACCATTATTTCCCTTCAACCCTGTGGGAATGATATATTTTTAATTGCATCGGTTTGCTCACCCTTACTTGATCAAAAGTGCCTGTCTAGGGCCGGAGGGTTAGCTCAGTGGTTCCGGTGCCTGCCTTGCAAGCTCAAGGTCCTGAGTTCGATCCCTGGTAACCACATACAATGCTGGGCGTGGAGACTCATGCCCACCAGCGATCAATACCACATACCACAGTGCCGGGCATGGTGGCTCACGCCTGTCATCCCAGCACTGGGGAGGCAGAGGCAGGAAGATTGCTGAGTTCGAGGCTTGCCTGGGCTACATAGTGAGCTCAGAACCAGCCTGAACTACAAGGCGAGACCCTGTCTCAAAAAAAAGAAAAAAAGTGCCTGTCTACCATCCTTTTGAAATTTGCAGCATTGTCAGTTTTGACCACCTTAGCCTCCTCTGTTTTTGTATCACCTTCTAACCTACTACGGGATCTACTATGTTTATTGTGTTGTTGTTTTACTGTTTTTCTTCTGCTACTGAAATGTAAGCTCCAAGAGGACAGATCTCTGTGCTTAGAATATTGTCACTTGGTAAGCATTCATAATGGTTGCTGAATGAAGAATGAACTATGAAGAAATGGGAGGAGGGTATCCGAGAGTGTCTCTCCAGAGAGGTCCTCTGTTATTTTGAATTGAGTTAAAAAAAATCCCTGTGGGGGCCTGGATTTAGCTCATGTGGTACCGCACCTACCTTGGAAGCACAAGGGCCTGAGTTCGATCCCTGGTACCACCCCCCCCCCAAAAAAAATCCCTTTGGACTTCTGGTATACTGCTTCTAAGTGTCTTGAAACCTGAAAAAAAAAAACCTAGAAAATAAGACAGACATCCAAGGTTCAACATACTGCATCCTCTTTACCTGTATAATTTTTATCTTGGATTCCAAACTTAAGTTCCGATCATTATTTTTCACTGAGCCCTTTCTAATTTCTTCTCCCACAATCCAAGATTTTACATAGTACTTAATTGATGTCAAGTGTGGTCTAATGTATTCCTTATGAATGCGGTCTCTATTTGCAAGACTCACGATCAGGAAAAACAAGCATGTATTTCCTGTATAGTTCACAGGAAAGCACTTCCTTCTCCACTTGTGGGAGCTGATGAGGTAGAAAAGATAGGGTTTTTTTTTTTTTTTTTGAGACAGGGTCTTGCTTTGTAGTTCAGGCTGGCTCTGAGCTCACTATGGTGCCCAGGCAAGCCTCGAGCTCAGCAATCCTCCTGTCTCAGCCTCCCGAGTGCGGGGATTACTGGTGAGCCACCACGCCCAGCGATAGTTTTTTTTTTTTAACTGCTTTAGCTTGGATAGCATACAAATTGAAATTAGACTTTCAGGTGTCTTGTTAAACTACACGTTCTAATATTGATTTAACAGAAGCACAAAATGAGTTGAGTTTCCTTAAAGAATCTATGATACAGTTCCTCTCTTAAAAATACGGAGTTACAGAAAAGTTTGCCAGTAAGTAATCTGGCATTTATTTGTGTAAACTACCATTATACTGTCCTACTCTTCAAGGACTTAGGCATTGGGTTTTCTTTTCTTTGTTGCCCTCTTAAAGTATGTTCTCATGGCCTTTGAACCTCTTACTCAATTATGTGTATGGAACAGGATTTTAATCATCTTATCTGTATATTCCAACCTGAAGAGGAGCCACAGTGCTCATAATGACAGTTTCAAAGACTAGACATTAATATAAGTACCTAGAGTCCATTCACTCATGCATGGCTCTGAAGGTTGGTGTTAATCTCAGAGGGGTAAGGTACAGTGTGTCATGGTGTTCTTTTCCATGAGCTCTTGGAGCAAAAGTCAAACCTTGTGAGAAAATGTCTGAGACCAGGCATGTTGACCTGTAATCAATTCCAGCACTCTGGAGGCTGTGGCAGGAAGATTGAAGTAAGTTTGAGGCCACCCCTAGCTCTATAGTGAGTCCAAGACCTACCTGAACCTACATAGCAAGACTCTGTCCATCCCTCCCCAAATATCTAAAAATAAATTCCTAAGTGATCCCAGAAATGCTTTTCCTTTTCTCAGAGAAACAGCTTTCTCTGTATGCACTGAAGATAAATGATAAAGATATTACTAAAGGTAAGAATGGTGGTCTCTGAATCATTTCTTACAGAGGGGTTATTTGTGAAGAAAGGCCAGGTTCCCAGGAAAATCTGTTGAATGGAAAAAGCACAGCTAACCCCAAACTGCTTTTGAGTTCATTTACTTAGCTCTATGCCTCCTGATTAGTTGAGTATCTCCATGCACTGATAATTCGTGTCTTCATTTCTCATGCAGATTTTCCATCTGCAACACTGTCCTTTCGTACCTAATTCAAAAGTCCACTTTCCCTAGCGATGTGTTCCTGACTATCAGAGGTATTGGTGAAAGGTATAGATTACTGGAGGTATTAACCCTTTCTTTAAGCTATTTGTATTTAGTACACCTTCTCTGGATTATAGATTCTGGAAGTCAACCACTCATTGGGAAAATTGGTATTTTCAGTGTTGAAATTGCATCTTTATTCTTTATTTTTTTTGCAAAAATGATGTGTGCTCATGAGAAATTGAGACAACAACAACAGCAAAACTGTATCCCTCTTAAAGTGCTAACATGGTGCCTTGGTATTTTGAGTTTTAAGTCTTAGTAAATCTGTGGTTACATGATTTGTGTTGTTTAAATTTTGTTTGTTTTCTGGATGGTGTATGTCACAGTGGTGAAATTGTCTGCTTGGGAGTCAGATCAGGTATGAATCCTGGCTTTTCCTTTTCCACCTCTGAGGGACTAAAGAAGTTACTGAACTTCAGAGTGCCTCGGTTTCCTCATCTGTAAACTGAGGATTTAATACTGCTTATTTGATAAGGTTGTTGTAAGAATTGAGGGAGACAACACTTATAAAAATAGTCTCACATGTAGTGATTGCTCAATTATTGTTACCGACTTTTTAAAATTCCTTTTCCAAACTGACAAGATTCCTTATGCCTTTAATCTTCCCTAAAGCATCAGTTGCTAGTATCTTTGCTTATTTTAATTGCACTTCTCTGGACCACTGCCAGATCTAGTATCTCTTAGGGTTTCATTAGCTCATCTACACAAAGTACCCTAAGTTGCTTGTTGGAGGATAACAGTGATCAATCATTTCTTCCTAATGACGCTGAATATCTTACTTGCTTTTTTAGCCTACTGGTTGGTCTACTGAGGAAATAACTCTTGAAAATTCCAGCATCCTTATGTGGGATTCTATCTTGTACCTATGACCTAATCTCAGTTCTCTTTAAATATAGACATTCCTAACGATTGCCTGAGCACTCAATCTCTCTCAGTTTATACTTTAACTGAATGTAGACCCCTGAGGGAATTTAATCCCATCTGCAAACATGGAGAATTCCTTGGCACTCTATGAAATTTAAGATTTATTAAGGCTCTGATATGTTTCATTATTTAAGCTTTTCTGCTAAATGGCAGTAGTAAACAACTAAATGATAACTAGTTCTGCTCTCCAGGTGATTGTGAGTGTTCAAAATAACAACCTTGTGAGTCCAACACCATAATATGTCAGGAGGCCTACAATAGAGACCTTTGCAGAGGACCCTGGGAGCGCTTGGAAAGAGGAGCCCCTAACGCAGTCTGAGGGCATCCTGGAACATCTGTTGACCTTTGGTCTGAGTTTTCTTAGACAAACAGAAGTTAGTTTGATGAGAAAGGGGTTAAAGGCCTATCCAAACGGAGCATATGGGAATCTATATGGATGGTATGGAACCATGCAAAACACTCAGGAAACTACAGAGTTCAGAATGGCTGAAGTAAAATATATTGGAGTTAGGAAGAGAGGGAGTGTGGAGCATTGTGTGCCTGGTCAAGAAGGTAACACTGAAGGCAGTCTGCAGTCTGGAGGACGTGAAGCAATGGTTAGACACTTTGCAGAAAGCACTCTCTCGTTAACGGCACAGAAGGATTGACAGAGACTAACACCAAGGTCTACATATCTTTCCAGAAAGGCCAGATGGTAAATATTTCAGGCTTTGCCGTCTCCCAGGTCTCTGGAAATCATTCAATTTTGCCCTTATAGGAGAAAACCAGCTAACATCAGTAAGTAAACAAATGGGTAGGGCTATGTCCAACAAACCATCCTTGATGGGCTCCTGAAATTTCAGTTTTGCTTTTTTATGTGTCACAATTTTTTTTTTCGAGACAGGGTCTCACTTTATAGTTCAGGCTGGCCCTGAGCTACTATGTAGCCCAGGCAAACCTGGAACTCAGTAATCCTCCTGTCTCTGCCTCCCGAGTGCTGCGATTACAGGCGTGAGCCACCACGCCCAGCATTTGTGTCACAATTTTTTTAACAGTCCATAAAGGTGTAAATACTGGGGCCAGAGATTTAGCTCAGTGGTTCCAGCGCCTGCCTAGCAGGTGCAAGGTCCCTGGTTGGATTCCTGGTAACCATATACAACAATACCGGGTGTGGTGACTCACACCCACCAGCAATCAGTACCACATACCACAAATGCCGGGTTTGGTGGCTCAAATCTGTAATCCCAACACTCGGGAGGCAGAGGCAGGGGTATTGCTGAGTTTGAGGCTTGCCTGGGCTACCTAGTGAGCTCAGGGCCAGCCTGAACTACAAAGTGAGACCCTGTCTCAAAAAAAAAAAAAAGGTATAAAAACTGTTTATAACTAGCCAAGTGGTGGCTCACGCCTGTCATAGCAGCACTTGAGAGGCAGAGGCAGGAGGATTGCTGAGTTGGAGGCTTGCCTGGGCTACACAGTGAGCTCAGGACCAGACTGAACTACAGGGTGAGACCCTGTCTCAAAAACAAAAACCAAAAAAATTATTCTTAGCTAAAGGCCATACAAAAACAGGGGGAGGGCTGCCTTTAGTCCTTGATTTGTGACCTGATCTTTGCGTCAGAGAAGGTAGACAATTTTTTTTTTATTTTTTGGAAGATTCTCCCTGAGGGGAAGGGAAAATAGTGCAATAGTGACAGAGAAGGGCTCTTTACCACAGAGTTCTGAGTCTGTTTAGGGACAGCAGAGCAGACAGGGGAGGAGTCACTGAGGATGGCGGGGATGAAAACTGAAGTAGATCCTGGCAGAGGCACACAGGAAGCGATAAGTTACGGAGTGTAAATTGAGGAATACGTTTCAAAAGGAAGAGAAATACTTTTTCCACTGAGGCTGCTGGGAAGTTGGAATTGATTGGACACTGATGGGATATTTCAGTAGATGGCAAAGTAGGATTTTTCCCAGGATGCTTTAAGATTTCCTCTGGAAAGGAAGCAAGGCTAGAATTCCAGGTGAGTTTTCCCATCTGAGCAAGGGAGTCACTCAAGATGATGACATAGCTGGGAGGGGGACAGAGAGAAAGAGGAAGCCCTTGAGCCAGAGGGGTAAGTACCGGGAATGTGTGGGAGTGGCCAGGAAGTCATTAGGTGTTGAAACCTGGTTGAGGGGCAGGCGGTGGGAGGAGCTGGTGGGGTATGGAGGGGAGGCTTACAGACCTACGGAGCGGTGCTGGGCTGGGAAAGAAGCACAGTCTAAGGGGAGCTGAGGGCCCATGGGGCCTGGTTGCTTGGTCTTCTCTCAATATTCCCCCTGGAAATCACATATAAAGAGGTTGCCAAGAGTACACTAAATTGCTGGGGCCGCATGAACAGAGGTGGAGTCTGGGATTTGAAGACATTTGCTGACCGGGGTCAGCGAAGCAAATCTGTGAGTTTGTTTTCTTTGAGATCCAAACACTCACAGAGAGAAGAGAATGGTTTTGTGTTGAGTGCTTATACCCGAGAAGCAGGGCAGGTCTTTCGCAAGGTCTTCCAAGGCATCGAGATAGGTCCACGGAGAGGACAGTGGGAAGCCTAGGAAGGTCTCGCACGCACCTGAGTTTCTTCCTGTCTCTAAGGGCACTGTGGTTACCCTGGAGTCAGGGTATAAGGACAGGCAGCCGTGAGGCTTCCTCAAAAGACACAAGCTCAAGTACTGACAGGAGACAGTGGGCTCACATTCTCTGTCTCTGGTCTGGGGCAGTCCCTACCCTTATGGGGACAGAACTTGCAGCAGAACACTATTTGTTTTTTTTTTTTTTTTTTTTTTTTTTTTAGTTTTTGAGACAGGGTCTCACTTTGTAGTTCAGGTTGGCCCTGAACTCACTATGTGGTCCAAATTAGCCTTGAACTCACAGCAATCCTCCTGCCTCTGTCTCCCAAGTGCTGGGATTATAGGCATGAGCCACTACACTCAGCACTGTAGTGTGTGGTACTGATTGCTGGTGGGCGTGTGCCACCATGTCTACCACTGAGCTAGATCCTGGGCCTGGGTTGTTGTTGTTATTGTTTTTTTTTTTTTCTTTTTGTGACAGGGTCTCGCTTTGTAGCTCAGGCTGGCCCTGAGCTCACTATGATGCCCAGGCAAGCCGCCGCGAACTCAGCAATCCTCCTGTCTCTGCCTCCCGAGTGCTGGGATGACAGGCGTGAGCCACCACGCCCGGCACTGTGGTATGCGGTGTTGATTGTTGGTGGGCGTGTCTCCACGCCCAGCATTGTATGTGGTTACCGGGATCGAACTCGGGACCTTGCGCTTGCGAGGCAGGCGCCGGGACCACTGAGCTAACCCTCTGGCCCTGTTGTTGTTGTTTTTAAGGCTCACCATCCTTACAGAGTTTAAAGAGCTGGTTAGTAGGGTGTGTGTGTGTGTGTGTGTGTGTGTGTGTGTGTGTGTGTGTCTGTATCCACCACACTGAGGAATGTGGTGTTGCCTGAGTGTTGTTTTGGCAAGAAAGGACTATAGCCCTTAGATAAAAAAAAAAAAAAAAGACAAAAACAAAAACAAAAACAAAAAAAACACAAACTTTGAGAACTGTGAGTTCTCAACAGAATGATAGGGATTGGATTGGTAGTATCTCTTGATGGGATCTGAGGAATTCCTCCAAAGAGGAGATGGGGAACACTCAGATCAGCCTGCCAAATAGATTCTTGACCCTTTTTTTTTTTTTTTTTTTTGGTACCGGATCGAACTCGGACCCTTGTGCGTCCAAGGTTGGCATGGTAACACTTGAGCTAAATCCCCAGTCTCCAGATTCTTAACCCTTGTCACAGAAAAAGAACTTCAGGATTTGTTGGTGACAGGTTTAGGAAGGCATTATTAGGCAGAATCACACACCCAGAAGAAGAAGAGTAAGTTGCACTGTAGTACAAATCTCAAGCTTAGGAATCTGTGTGGGGTCGTTCATGTTCTTGGAGGTATCCTTTAAGATGGGTGACTCAAGATGTTTTGCCTGAAAACACTTTGAGCCTTTTGAATTTGTTTTCTTCATCCTAAAGTCAGTTGCTACCTTTTACCTTATTAACTAGGCTTATACTATCTTTAAGGAATTTGGGTGTGATAAGCCTGGAAGGTTAAAAACCCAAACCTGTGGAGTACAGATATGGATAGCCTTGGGTAATTTTGCATACTGAAACCAGTTTACTTAAAGGTACAATTTTAAAATTATGATTTTAGGGAGATTGGCTTGTAGTTCTCCTTTTGGGTTGGGTCTTTTTCTCCTTTTGGAATCAAGGTAATGGTTGTTTCAAGGAATGAATTTGGCAGTATTGCTTCCCTTTCAATTTCATTAAAGAGTTTGAGAAGTAGTGGCATTAACTGCAAGTTTTGTAGAATTCAGCAGTAAAGTCATCAGGACCAGGACTTTTCTTTGTTGGTAGATTTTTTATTACATATTCAATTTCACAAACTCATTCCTGGGTGTTTAATATTTTTATATCCTCTTCGTTCAGCTTTGGAAATTCATATGTGTCCAGGAATCTGTCCATTTCTTCTACATTTTCCATCTTATTGGAATACAAATTTTCAAAGTATGTTATCCTCTGGACTTCCATCGGATCAGTGGTGATTTCCCTTTTTTTGTTCCTAATAGCATGGATTTGAGCCTTTTCCTTCCTTTGTTTGATAAGGTTGGCTAGAGGTCTGTCAATTTTGTTAATCTTTTCAAAGAACCAACTCTTAGATTTGTTTTTGTTTTTTTTGTACAGTTCTCTTAGTTTCCATTGAATAAAACGCAAATGCCCATCAACTCTAGACTGGATAAATAAGATGAGGGTTTTTATAAAATGGAGTATTACTTGCCATAAAGAATGATGAAATTGAATCAGTACTCAAATGGACGTACCTTCAGAACATACTCATAAGTGAAATAAATCACAGATGTGTAAATATCGTATATTTTCTCTGGTATGAGAAACTGAAGTTGCAAATGGGTTCTAGAATGCATGATTGATATTGTTAAATAGTAAATATTCAAAGGGAAATGGGGCTTAGGGGTAAATAATAAGGAAAGAAAAAATTGATGGTTAAAAAAGGAAACAGCTTGTGTATATAGGGCGGGGGGGTGGTAGGGTGGATAAGGCAAGGGGAAAAATGAGAATTAAGTTGTGTCATATGCTGGTACAAATTCTCAATGTGGAGTGTAATTGTGATGTGTATATATAATGTACCAGTAAAATGTAGTAATAAAAAATGAAATTATGTAAATGAAACCTCTGTTTCCAGTTTATAATTGTACTCATTGTTATACCTATAGTTACAAAATTAGACAACTGTTACTAATACTGAAAAATAAACAAAATTATGATTTTGTCCCCTTTCCTCATTAGTAGTAATGATGGTGGTATAAAGAATTTGCGAAAGAATACCATACACATTATTAGAAAAGAATGAGAATGAGATTATTTCCACACAATTTTAGTTGCTCAATACCCAACAGATAGAGGCTTGAAGGTAGGATGGCAAGCCAGGGCTTGACATTTGTAGCCCATTCATGTTGAAACAGAAATTTAGAGAAAGCAAAGAGCGCTTATAAATGGAGGAGTGATCTGAGAAGTATGGAAAAAGAGAGATATGTACCGCTTTCTAACACAAAGTTCAAGTATAGAGGGGAGTGTAAGTGTGGTGTGTAAGTTGGCGAGAGACTGAGAACAGAGGAAATATTCTTGGAAAAGAGAGATGATAGAGGTCAAAGGTAACTCCAGAGCTGGGGACATTTGCTTTAACACACCAGTAAAAAGTAACAAGGGGAGAGAGAGAAACACTGCGCACTGGTGGTAAAGATTTCTTTGGGAAAGGCGAGGAGCATTTTCTGAGCATTGATACATCTGAGCACTAAACGACTGAATCTTCTTTGTGAAATTGATGAGTTTCTCTGAAGAGGTTCCTGAAGTGACAGATGGGCATATATCAAGTATGTACATGTGAAGAAAACGTATACACAGACGCACGCATGTTCCACGCCTTTGAGTCGTTTCTTTTATGAACTGCTACGGTGCTTTTTTGGTTTTGTTTTGGTGTTTGTTTTTTTTTTCGATGAGGACAGAACAAGGGGAATCCGGTTTAAATTACAGAGATGGAGATTGAGGTCACTCTCAAGGGGACAACTTCTTAGCCTGTTAAGAGACACTGGGGGACGATACAGAGATGGGCTATGAAAGAGCCATTCCCCTGAGAATAGGGTCAACTAGACGGAGCGCTACGCGCCTCGGCTTCCTCACTCCGAGCAGATGTTTCTTTAGCGGGGTTAGAGAGCGGCTCGGCTCGATTCCCCGGCCTTTCACTCCCGAGCCTCGCCGTGGGGTGCCGCTACGCGGGCGGAAGGGCACAGGAAATCGGGCGAGTCCGTGGCGGCTGTACGGCCCCTTTAAGAGGGGCGGTGGCGGCGGCCGGCGCTCCGACGGCTTCGCTCTAGCCCCGCCTCTTCCCGTGAGCCCTCGGGGAGTGGTCCGACCGCGGGCAGCTGCCGGTGAGCCGGGGGCCGGGGGGCGGGAGGAGACATGGCTCGGCGCGGCTGGCGGCAGGCGCCCCTCCATCGCGGCGTCGGCGTCGGGCCCCAAGCCCGGCCGCTCATGCGGCCCCTCTGGTTGCTCCTCGCAGTGGGCGTCTTCGGCTGGGCCGGGGCTTCGGACGGTGCCGGCGGAGCAGCGAGAGCCATGGACGAGGAGATCGTGTCAGAGAAGCAAGCGGAGGAGAGCCACCGGCAGGACAGCGCCAACCTGCTCATCTTCATCCTGCTGCTCACCCTCACCATTCTCACGATCTGGCTCTTCAAGCATCGCCGGGCCCGCTTCCTGCATGAGACCGGCCTGGCTATGATTTATGGCAAGTGTCTTAACCCGGGCTGCCCCCTGGCACTGCCCCTTTCTCTGCTCGCCAGCTGCCTCGCCTCCTCTCCTCGCCCTGCCCGGCCTACATTCGGCTCCCTTTCTGATTGCCTTCATTTTCTGCCTCGCTTTACTGCCCTCACCCCCGCGCCCGTTTCTCTGCCTCATCGCCCCTTTATTTCTCCTACACCCCCTGTTTCTTCGCCTCACCTCCCTCAGTCCCCCAGTTTCTCGGCCTCTCCATACCTCTTATTGCGTCCGACCCCACCCCCTTTCTCTCTCCACCCTGCTTCCCCTCCTCTGCTTGGGGAGATGGGGACCTGGAGGGGGTTGAGGTGGGAAAGGAGTGGGTGCGGTGTCTCCAACTGGGCTGGGGGAGGGGAAGGCATCGCGATCTATTTCTCTGGGGTGTCAGCGTGAGGTTCATCCGAGCTGCAGTAGCTCCTCCGCCGCCCAGCGCTTGGCATTCTCAGGAAGTCGACCTTTACTCATTTCCCGGCTCATACTGTGCCCCGTCCGGTGGAGGTTGAAGACGAAAACCTTACTCCTGTGTAGTCCAAGCGAAATAAAAACCTGAACGTGACATAGGGCTCGGGGATTTTAAATGACGCCCTGATTTTCTGTACTGCGCTTGGAATATCTAATGTGGATGCGTGTGAGTGACCCTTCCCTTCCCGTCCAGGCTTACAGAAGTGAGGAAAAGGAAGAGTTATGGTTCCAGTAGTGTGTTGTACTATATCCACATGATCAGGTCAGGTTAGCCCGGCAGTAATTATCAAGCACCATGCATATGCAATGTGGGTGTCTTGCTGTTGACGAGAGGTTATTGACCGATTTGGTAAATGGCTTCAGTTCTAAAGTGGCCTTTTTTTTGAGGTTATTTATTTATTCGAATTTTTGGTGATGAGGCACAAAGAGTAAATCAAACCACGGGCTCACAAGCGTGTTGAGCCATGCTTGTTTGGGCCCCAAGAGGGGAAAATAGGTACATATTGCTGAGTGTCTTAAACTGTGAGAGGTGCCTGAAGAGGAGGGTGGAGGAAACAGTCCTATTTGTGCAGTACGTGTGTGAAGGTTATCTTCGTTCAGAGCAGTGTGAAACAGTGGAGCTTGTTGAGGTTTGACTCTGAGACTGGTAGATAAGTAGATGAAGCTTTAGCACAAAAAGACTTTTCTCCCAGACACTCCCCCACCCTTACCCTCTTCCCAGTAAATCCAAACTTCTAGAGTGCCCGTGAACCTCAAGGCCTCTCAGGAAAGGTACAGTAGAAACATGCCTCAGGGAAGATGCCTGAGCTCAGACCAATTTCCCACTTTTAAAGTATTAAATTCTAAGCTTGTGTGTAAAATCTCCCTGCTCACTGATTCTTAGTTTTTAGACATACTACTGGTTCTTTTATGTCATAATGCTTATATTTCATTTGCAGGTTTCTTAAAAGCAGATTGGCCAGCTACATTCTTCAGTTTTATGTTTTTACTGTGTGACTATGTTTAACCCACTGTCCTCAACAAACATTTGCTAATCAGTCTAGCCTAAGCATTAATATAAGACCTTTGCTCTCAACAAATTTACAGATATGTTGTAAAGAGAAAAATGGCATGTTAGATTTGGGTAAATGATAAAATAAGGAACTGATAACAGATACCTGTTTTCTATATAGAAAGATAACGTGTGATACTTACAGGTGCAGGGCTTTGACCAGAGGTCATTAAATTTTTCAGGAAAGGGCTTGTAATAAATATTATTGACTTTACAAGCATGCAGATCTTCATATCTGTGTTGCATTTTATTCTTTGTTGTTGTTATTTTCTTTTTAGAAACCTTTACAAGGTGAAAGTCATTGTTCTAGGGCCATCTAAAAACAGAGGACCAGGGTCGCCAACCCCTACCCTAGGGTCAGACCTGGATCGTCCCACTGTGCTAATAGGATGTATGATTTTAGGCAAGTCCTTCTTACCTTCATCTCTAGATTAGGGGCAGTGATTGTAGGATTACTGTGTTTTAACCTGGTTCTTGACCCTGAAGTACATGCTTAATAAATTATAGCTGTGCTATCATTACTGTTATTGCAGTTAAAACTGCATTTTTCTCAGGTTAGTCTCAATTCTTTTAATAACACAGTGTTATAAATTTAAGAGACAAGAGCATTTTTGAAAAATCAAATGGAGATTTTGAAGTACCCTGAAATTGTTTGCTCTTAGTATCACTAACTTTATCTAACTTTTGCATTCAAATAGAAAAATGGGATTTCTTTTTCTTGGGACACGATCTCACTATGCAGTTCAGGATGGCCTTAAACTTACTGTGCAGTTTAGGCTGGCCTCAGTCTCTCAGTGATGATTCTCCTGCCTCAGCCTCTCCAGTGCTTGAATTATAGATATGCACCATCACACCCGGCAA